>BDUI01003873.1:81822-104329 GCA_002335545.1 Apodemus speciosus
AGAAGAGAGAGGGGGAGTGAGAGCAATAGAGAGAATGAACTTTGTAAATTAGTAAACATAGAAGAGAGAGACAGAGAGAGAGAGAGAGAGAGAGAGAGAGAGAGAGAGAGAGAGAGAGACCTGTACACTGGAGTGAAGATGCAGAATCTGGCTCCCTGTGCTTATCTGAATGGCTACACATTCCACATATGTTTTTATGCTATTTAGATCGGCTTCATCACAAGAATTTTTGAAGCAGTTCACTTGTGGTCATCCTTTTCTTTTGTTTCCAGAGAGTGATGTAGTCACTCGCGGTGTCTTGGCCACTAATAATTCAGAGACTTCCTTTCTTTTCTTTCCCCTCCCCTTCTTCTTGTCTTCCTCCTTTTGTTTTTTTTCTCCCTTGTCTTCTTCATCTTCTTCCTCTTTCTCACCTCACTCTTTTCTGTTTCTCTGTCCCTTGTTGGATACGGAATCCAGAGCATCACACTTGTTAGACAGGCATTCTGTTCCTGAGTCCAAAAGTTTTCCCTTCAACCCAGGGGTGTTCCACAGGCCGGGTCTCAGAGCATGGACCCCTTGTACTCACCCTGTGGTGGAATGGGCCATAAAGGTTGAGAATCTTTACGACTCAGCTGGGTCACTTAAACATTCTCGGCTCATGTGTAAAGAAGATAAGACTTATAGGCACTTACAGACACCTATGTAGTAAGCAGATACCGTAACTTCTGTAAATCTTATCATTATGGAATTGTGATGCTTTGAACTCCGTTGCCTGCCATTAGTGCCCCCCACCTTTCTACGTGCCCATGTGACAACTGATTGCCTCCGCTTTTGCATTAGTCTCCTCTTCTCCCTCTCATCCTCTTCTCCTCTTTAAAATGATCTATTACTGAAAAGGTAATATTTGAAGTCACTCTAGTTCTCTGTCTATAGGCCAATGCTGCAGCTCCTCTACAGAGGTCTCACTCTGTTTGCTTATCGGAGTTTTCTTTTCTTTCTCTGATATTAGTGTTATTCTACCACGGCCCAGTTCCCAGGGATAGCTGCTCTCCATCTCTCCTGTTCACTCCGTAGAGAGTCTCACCAGAGGATGTGTGGTACCTGCCATCTCCCCCCCTCGGTCTAGTCTTACCAATATATTCAATCTATTACTAAAGTAATCACTAAACTAATAGGCTTCAGTTTTCCATGAGGTTTCTAGTACTATATAAAACTTGCATTAAGCTGTTTCTCCTCTTAACCTGTTTAATCCCAGTTTATATTCTGAGGTTAGCTGGAACCTTAAGGGAATATAGATATGATTTTCTAGACCTTCAAAATATTGTATAAAGCACACTTATTTTTATGTAATGTTTCCCTTAATTCCACATTGTCTTTATTAATTTATTGAAGTTATGCCATAAAATTGATTTAGGTTTCAATATTTTCTACATAGTATTTCTCCATTTTCCTAACAATGTTCTTTATTTTGTTTTGGAGCCTTTCTCATTTCTGTTTTATGGGATTCCAAGTTAGTAAAATTAGATTATTGTGGCCATAACAATATTGGGAAATGGACAGAAAATCCAAGACAGATGGATCACAAAATTTTAATTTTAAGAATATTGATGAAAATTCTTTTAATCTCTATATCTTCCTTTATTAATTCTCAATCCAAGTTAACATAAGTCTGGAGATTGTTATCATTTTTCTACAACAGGTAAGAAGAATATGGATGCAGACAAATAAATCATGTGGAAAATAAAATGAAGAGATGTTAATCAGGGGAGATAGTTAGATATTTATTTAATAATCTCTAAAATAGCTCCCCCCAAAGACATCTCATTTACTCAGGACTAAATTAAATTCATTAGTGTTTTAAATGAGTTAGATAAAAGGGTCTGCCTAAAATATTTTGGAATAGTCTTGAAATTTGAAGACATAGGTAATAGTCTTTATTGTTTAAACAGTTTATACTACTCTTTAAAAATACCTTTGGAAGAAAGAGAAATTACATCACTGTTGCAGTATAGCTTATAACTAACTTTAACACAATAAAGGCATAAGACAAATGGTTGTGTCATGCTCAGACATTTATCCTAGTGAAATTTCTGAGACATTTCTCTCTCTAGCTGCTGCTGATCAATAATTGAGATGCAAGAATCATCAACTTAAAATTATTAATAGATGATAGTGTTGAAATTTATTGATAACTTCCTGCTTATTTCAAGCACTCTACATGTTTATCTATTCTTTAAAATTTTGGTATTTCATAGTGGGTTGTGTCTCTGTTGTAAAGAAATAAGATTAGTTTAGACATGATATTGAACATGACATTGCCAAGTCTAGACGACATTGAAGTGACTGTCTTCTAACCATACAATCAACCCTTAAAATAATCAGTGATCTATAATYAGTCTTTACTTACAACTTCCGTAATGGATATTAGTTTTCTCACAGTTTCTCAACAAATTTAGAGAATTTGTTATTTTCAATCTAAACACTTTACCTAATTAATCAAAAGTTTTTCTAACAACATTTATGTCTACATTTGTATTGGTATAAGTTCATGTGTAATAGTGAAGACATGCCCCAAATGTATGTTTAACATTTAAAACCATACATCAAAGAGTTCATGTCTTGTGAAGGAATAAAAATTTGTGACACTGGCCATTATAAGGTATTAAAAAATTCATGGTAACTTTTGAAAAAAAGGAATGTTATTAACCTTGGTGTCTTGACCAAATTACAATTTGGGCAATTACATTTGTCTTTCCTAATCTCCTTTTCAACTTTCAATTGGGTGGTGTGTTCTTAATGGATTTCATTACCCAGCCTCCCTTAGGATTTAAAGGAGGACTTATCTTCCAAGACTGGTCTACTCTAAATTTATGTTCTCTAACTCCAATTGAACTGTCACTGAGTCTCATCCACTGYGTGTGTTTAATTTAGTCCTCATTTTAGATTTTGCTTTCACAATTTTGCTATTCTAAATCATTTCTCTTCTGCTTACAACCCACATGCACATTGCAGTATTCACCACTATACTGTGTTCTAAAATACCAGAAGCAAGCAATATGTTAGGTTCCACGTAGCCAATGCTGCACTTTTATGCTCATGTGGAATATTCAACCTTTCTTGAGAAAGTCATAATCATTTCAGGGAGCTGGTGAAACATAGTCTGTGTGTGAAAGTTGTCTGTACCACACCTTTTCCTCCACAACTCTACCAGTCCTCACCCTTGCTTTATTTCTGCCTAGTTTTCAAAGAAGCCCTGTACTCTCACATGCTCCCTGAATGGCACCAACCTCTATGGCACTATCATTTACCTCCATATCAACTCACATCCTCTTTTGCAATTCAAGTATGTTCATTCCCTAAGCAATTACATAATTGATATCCATGTCATTAAAATATCCTTGTTTTGCTCCCATTGAATTACCCTGCTGATATTCACACATTCTTTATGTTTTGTCACTGTGGCCTATTTCTTATATCTTTAAATTCCACATAATATTATTTTCTTTCTTGCCATGCTATGGAAACTTTTCTTTTAAAATAGATTAATTTCAAAGTGCAAAGTCAATATCCTTTTTTAGCATGTATTTTCTTAGCTTGTAAAAAGTTCCATTTTTTCCTCTTGGCTTTAACATTGTTGATAGCTCCTTATTTACAAATTTTATRTACCATCTCTGCCTTGGCATTTTTTATTTTCCTTTCYGACTTCTCTTTCCTTTTCAAAAGTTATCCCCAGTGTTTTGTCTCTGGATTTATTTCTTGTACACAATCTGTTTATTAATGATCACTTTAATTTAGTTACTAAATTGAAAGGAAATTTTTCAAAGGAGGAAAAATTAAAACATAGTTTATAAATATTTATTATGTGCCCAGTTGTCTAAAATCTATACAAGAATAACTTTACGTACAGGATGACACCAGGGATAGTATAAACATTTTTTCACTTAAGGAAACAAAGACTGAAGGTTCCTGATAGGTGTTTGAAGGATGGCTCAGCAGGTAAACGCATCCACCTGAGATCAACCCTCAGGACCCACAAGGCAGGAAGAGAAATGAACTTCTTCACGTTTTATTTTTACTTTCACATGTGTGTACATCACACACACACACACACACACACACACACACACACACACACGCACACGCACATGCACACACACACGCATATGCAGAGGGGAGAGGAAAGAATGTTCAAATGGTGCCAGAATATATTGCAACACATGTGGCTTAAATTTACATTTTCCCCATGTTTATAGTTTGCACAAAGAAGCAATGTATGATGGACTAAATTTTGTTTCTCTTCTCATTCTTTTTTCATTGTGTCCCAAATCACTGGTGTGACTGTATCTAGAGTAAGATTTTAGAGTTCAGTAAACTCATAAAGACACAATTTAGTGAAAAACATTAGGGTTGGCCATTAAAAACTACTACTAATTAGACAAAGAGACTTCTTCCTTCTAGCTCTCTCCCCTCCCATCTCCTCTTTCCGCTTCCTCCTTCCCTCTCTGACTCTGGCTCTCTGATTTCTACACCTGCTGCTCTTCTCCCCCTTACTGTCCCCTCCTCCCTTAAGCTATGAGCCTGTGACTGACTTTAGGCTTAAAAGACACTCCTGGGTAGTGAGTGAATTGGCTGACCTTGGATTTCTGTCTCCAGATTTGTGAGAAAAATTACTGATATTACTTTACCCATCTGTAATTTTCTATCCTTACATATAGCTTTTCTGCATGATACTTTGTTATAACTTTCTATATTTAACAATAAGCATACTAAACAATTAAATGTTCAGCATTAAATATACTTAAGTACTCCAGTTACAGTGTAAAAATTAAAAACTTTACAAAAGTTTTCAATGGCAAGTAATCTTGTGCACCATATCTACCTGCCAAAAATTGCACTCTCTTGTTTAAAACTCTTACTAAAGGATTTGGTGCTTTCTGTAATTATTATTCCAAACACAGGATAAGAGTTGCTACATTAAAGATTTAGAAAAGATGTGTTGGTCTGTATTTGACTTAAAGTATATATGAAAAAATGAAAAAGAAAAACCCTGTTGAATAATGAAAACTGTTAACATGCCCCTAAAGAGTAGTGTGGGCCAAATTCTGAACTTTCATGCATGATCTTGTTTAATCTTCACAGTGATTCTGAGTTTAGAGTGTTAATTATCTCCATTGAAATGTCCATCTTAATAACACGGTAGGCTACATGCATGGAGAGACTTGTCTGCTGAAAATAGTAATTGTCTAAAATGTAATAAAAAATTCTTTGCAAGCAAAAACTAGTCTTTCAAGAAAGTGAAGTATTTTTCATGCTAAGGACAGATCAGTGTGGGAGGGGAAGTGTGAACTTTTGTACTTAGGAATTTGCATCGCTCTGAATCTGAGTTTCAGGTTACATGTAAGGTCCTTGATTAATTCCCAAAGTGTAGGCAATCATTTCCTCTGCACGATTTGAGATCCAGGTTCACTGCAGTCTAAGAGTGAATTCATACCAGATTTCCTTTGCCTCTTACAGAGGACTACAACAAAATTACTATTTTGATTACGAATAATGTGAACAACTGGAGAGTGTTGTCAAGCAGTTGGAACCACAAGGATTGTCACTGAGCTAATTTACACACTAGCCTAGCAAAAGAAACTTGACTGCCTTGGGAAACTCTCTTGCAGTGCTTCTCCCTGTGTCTGCCCTTCTTTATTGGCAAAGGTGTGGATAGGATATGAGAAAGCACCAGGAGCTGAGGTCAAAAATGCTGAACCTTAAACTTAAACCAAACAGAAAGGCTTTAAAATAACTGATTATTGTGCTTGGTGACATGAAATCTGGGCTTCAATATATGAAAGAAGCACAGGCCTGGAGAAACTATAAAAATGTTTGAAAATAGCTCAAATACTGAAATGTATGAAAGTTAGGAAGAACAACAATATCAACCAACCAGACCCCCTCCCCCACCAGAGCTCCCAGGGAATAAACCACCAACCATAGGGGGACTCATGGCTCCATCTGCATATGTAGCAGAAGATGTCTTTGTCAGGCACCAATGGGAGGAGAGGCCCTTGGTATTATGAAGGCTAGATGCCCCAGTGTAGGAGAATGCCAGGGTGGGGAGGTGGGAGTGGGTGGGAGGGTGAGGAACACTCGTCTAGAAACAGAGGAAGGGGATGGGATGGAGGGTTTGGGGGGGGGGAAGAAACAGGAAAGGGAATAACATTTGAAATGTAAATAAAGAAAATATCCAATAAAATAAAAGTTGGGTAGTTAAAATAAGAATTCAGTGGTCAATTTTAAGTGAAACAGATGACACTTATAGAAAGGATACAACAAGAACTTATGAAGAAGAATGGTATTATTGACATAATACATGGAGGACAAGGTAGATGTTTATTGTATATAATTTAGTTCAAAATGTAGAAAAGTACGGGTATGTAACAATGAATACATTGCAAATCACACATTGTTCAAAGGTATTCTGTAACTGATGAAGTTGCAAAAGCAGTTCAGAAAGCTCAGGCAGGATGACTTCACACAGAGTAAACATCCAGGAGTCCCAATAGAAGGCGGTATCAACTGCTGCAAGGCTGAATGAGTCACACTCAAAGGAGGAGAGGCTCTTGAAGGCCTCGACATTCAGTGACCGAGGTCAGAAGAACGTTGGCTCGTTAACATCAATTTGCCAATAGAAAATATATTCTAATTTTCCCTAAACATCAATAACAGTAGAGAAATATAAGCTAATTGCTTATCACGAGATATTTGTAGGGAAATAATTCTAAAGTATGGGCTTCATAAGGAAAGTAGAACATTTGAGAATTGATTAATTTCACAGAAGATTGCAAACACAAGGGTGAACAGAAGAAAGGAGGCTTTGCTAAATCATGTTCTCAATGAGCCTAGTATCTTTATTTTATAAATGTAGATGACAGTGTCAGAAATCTAACTTTCTCAGAATTATATATAATCATTAACTAGCAGAGAGAGATTTACAGCTAAGAATATTGATTTGTATATATACACCCTGTGATTAAGTCTCTGCTTCCCTAAATTAAGAACTAAGTAAATGGACTACTGAAAATTTAAAATCCATTTCACAGAACTAGCAAACTAAAAGATAGATATGGCAAAAGATTATCAGAGAAACCATTAGGTAAAAAGTCAGGTTCTAAGATTCATGGACCCAGCACCAAATTACCTAGGTGAGGGAACTGGTGTAAGTCTCTTAATATTTCTGACCCTAGCTTCATTATCTGCAACATGGGAATAATATCTGTCTCCTGTGCTGAAGTTATTGTAAAGAGAAACTGCAGAATGGCTTCAAGACCAGACAGAACAAATAACACTAGCTAAACCCTTCTTTGAGCTGAATGCATGTGACCGTCCTAGTTCACAGGTGGAAAATTTCTTTGCCACGTAATGATGTTAAAAGGTCAGGTCTTTAGGGCAGTTCTATGGCATAAAGATGGGCCTTCATTAAATTCATTAATGAGGTCAACAATTCTATGAAGGAGGACCCATAGGCTTAGCTCCTTCTGGCATGTAAAGATGCAGAAAAAAAGTGATCATTTATAAATCAGAAAACTCTCAGCATACATCAAACCAGCTGACACCATAAAACCTGATTTTCCAACTCCATGATGTTGAGGAGTAAATTTCTTTTACTTATAGCTACACAGCAAATTGTCTTTTATGATAGCGACCTTAAGGACTTAGACACAATGTTTCTCTTGCTCATCATTCAACACACATGGGCACATTAAAATCTGGAAGAGCCTGATGGGAACTGCTGGTACCATGGACAAGAGCAGCAGCGTATGGCAAGGAAACAACTTCCTGTGTCCATTCTTATGGTTGTTCACCTAATCATTTTAAAAGGATGGGTACAGAGGCTCCTAGGAGCCTATTTGTGTGTCTTAATTTACTCTGGGTGACAGTATTTTAATATTCTGAAAGAACCATGACCACCTTAATAAAAGTGGATCTCAGAGCAGTATTAGCTCTGCTCAAATTTTAATTTTCAATCTCAGCTTTGTCCCATTGTTCTTCATCATCAGAGTGTTGTCCCGTCTCCCCAAGTCCATTGCTTGTGGTTTGCCCCTAAATTTGTGTACCATAGATTGGATGGAAACATTTACTAATTCAGTATGTATGTTCAGAGACGGGAGAACAAAACATGTCAAGTACTCTATCCCAGTGGATCTGTTTAATGCAAGGATGAAAGGCAACTGGCAAAATAAAAAAAAAGATTAGTCATACTGTATGAACATCCTTAAAATAGATGATAACAAAGAAGGGGAAACAGGGGAGTTGCAAGGCACATAAAAAATGCTGACTTTAGCCAGAAAAGAATGAGAAATACATTTAGTTAGATCTCAAAGAACAAAGATGCTGGGCTTTATTTTAGTTATCAGATAAATGACTTAAATGCAGTTAGTAGTTCAGATTTAGATCCTATCCCAAAATTAAAGTGTGAGATTTCCTGAATGATGTATAACGAATTTCCAGCTGAAACAAATATGAAATAAATGCAAATATCCTATGTAAGACTTTATTCATAATCTGACAAGAAATTGTATATGGAAAATTTGTTACAGACACAAAGACCAGCCTTCATAATTTTCTCATAGCCATGTGGTCAGAAAAATCACAAAAAATGGAGGCATATTTGTATACAGAATCACAGGAGGTGAGACCACTACAAATTTGCCTTGAGAAAAAAAATGTTGGTAAGTATAAAACAAAATGCTCATTTTAATCTAAAATCCTTTCCTGTTTTATGTATTTTTTGTCAGTTCAGAAAAGAATAAATACATACATATATGTATATTTATGAGGTTATGTATTATATACATATATATACATATGTTTATGTATATGCATGTGTGTATGCTTATTACACACTGAATAAGTGAATAATTACAACCATTTATTTATGCCAAATTCTGGGAGAAATAAGGTTTGTACAATTAAAAATGAAATGGGTTTGAAGAGCATGAAGCGAGAAGGCAAACTACTACAGTGAATATCAAAAACACGGACCAGAGCTGAGAAGGAAAAATTAACATTTGAGAGGAGCTGTGACACGGAGCCATTTCTATTTTAGTGATTCTATTGTGGTTTCCTGGCTGAAAAGAACAGAACTTATCCTCACTCTTGGAAGTCTTAATTCCCACATCTGGATGTCAGCAGCCCTCATTCCCTTAGGGGACTCCAGACATGAACTGTTCCTAGCCTCCTCTGTCATCTGGGAAAGCTGGCATCTCCTGTGTTCTTGGCTTTTGATTGCAATACTAAAATATCTGCCTCTGTGCTCTGCTCTCTCACTGGGTGTCTTTGTCACCTCTTTTATCTGAGTTCTTCATATGAAGATGCTAGTCCTTACACTTAATGCTTATCTGAATAATCTACAACAATGGTCTCATATTAAGTTTCTTAGCGTAACTTCATCTGAGATGCTTTTTTTCCAAATAAGGATAATGAGCACATAAACATAGACTTAAGTTTTCCTTGGGGCTACCCCCAGGAGACAGTAAAAAGTGAAAACTGAAGAGCTTTACCTCTTTTCCAATGGCCCCCAGGCTTAACGTCCCTGCAAGTGTCTCTGATCCTGACTATCAACTTTGCAGTCCTCAGGCCATAACGTAGCCACTGTCTTCTTGAAACCCAGCAGTTGTGACTAACTGAGACATGCACAGACTGGGTCCATCACCTTTCTGTCGTAGAGGAGAAGGGCTTTTGAGGTCTTGTTCCTGCCTAAGATTTTTATAGACAGTTAATAGTTACTAGGGAAATGTGCTCACAAGGACACTATCCCCAAAGACTGACAGTAAGTCAATGGTTGTTAGGGACAGTGTCTCAAGTGTCCATGTACTTTCCTAAGAGCATAGCTGCAATTAAGTATTGGTAAAGAGAGCTGCTTTCCTTTGGCAGTATATACCATAGCCAACCATATTCCTTGGTATATCCATAATTACACTGCTTTCTCCAACAGACTTGAGTAGAGTGGCTTCTTTGGTGTGTCTTGTCTTCTCTGGGACGAATAGGTGCTTGTCTCTCAGAATAAAAGAAGATATTTAATTATCTATAGTAAAAAAAGTGTCTCAGAGAGCAATATGCAGATTGGTAATATTACTTTATTCAGTATGCATTCATTGCCCATCTGAAATAATATCTGAGCTTTATCAATAATTGGTTACTTAATGAAAACAAAGACATATATTTTGAAATAAACTTTATATTTTTACCCCTGCCATAAACCCTTAAATTTCTGAGAAATCCCATTATCTCTATGTAAATTAAATGCTTAGGATGCAGAGACTTCTTAGTGGTTAAGAGACATGTTATAGTGGATGGAGGGAGGTAATGTGTGCAGGGAGACTGGAAGGGGGCAATGATTGGGAAAAATAATAAAAAATAAAAGACAGAGACATGGTGTTCTTAAAATCACAATCATGTTTGGTTTCCATCCCTTACCTGGTGGCTCACAATTATCTGTAACGACAGATCTAGAGGATTTGATAACCCTCTCTTGGCCTTCAGAGAGAAAGGCAAGGATGTGATTCACCTGTGTGCAGACAGACAAATGCATGAAATGACACAAAATTAAAAACAGATAAGATATTAAAGGAGGTATCAATAGTGAGCAGAATATCAAAATTCACTTGTTTTTCTCTTTGTTAAAAGAAAAAAACAAAATAAAACAAGCAGAAAATGACTAAAGACAATTGAAGCATGGATGTGGAGATGAGAATGGAAAAATAAATTTTACAAAAGAGAAACAATGCAGAAACAGCACAGCTGCATAGAAAAGTGTCACGAAGGAGGGTGTGATGGTTTGTATATGCTTGGCCCAGGGAGTGGCACTATTAGAAAGTGTGACCCTGTTGGAGTAGGTGTGGTCTTGTCACTGTGAGTGTGGGCTTTAAGACCCTATCCTAGCTTCCTTGAAGCCAGTCTTCTGCTAGTGGTCTTCAGATGATGGTGTAGATCATTCAGCATCTCTTGCACCATGCCTGTCTAGACACTGCTGCCCTGCTCCCACCTTGATGATAATGCACTGAACCTCTGAACCTGTAAGCCAGCCCCAATTAAATGTCCAAAGACTTGCCTTGGTCATGGTATCTGTTCACAGCAGTAAAACCTAAGACAGAGGGGAGGGCTGGAGAGATGTCCCAGTGGTTAAGAGCACTGACTGCTCTGCCAGAGTTCCTGAGTTCAATTCCCAGCAACCACATGGTGGCTCCTGACCATCTGATACCCTCTTCTGGTGTGTCTGAAGACAGCTACAGTGTACTCATATTTTTTTAAAAAAAAAAGACAGAGGGGTAAGGAAGAAGTGAAATAAGTGTTTAAAATCTGGATGGGGGAGACTAGGTTTCTTCAGACTTCTCTCTTGATGATCTGTATCCTCATGTGTTAGAAAATGCTTTCTCCACTTTCTGTATACAGGATTCTTCAAACCTCAAGTAAGTCATCTACTGTGTATCAATGGCTAATCAACATGTCCATGACAGAGAACAAGGACTATCTCTGACACTTACAGCAGCTGAACTACTCCAAACACATCATTTCCCTTTCTCTTAAAATCTTGCCTTTCAGGGCTGCACTTAGACCCATTTTCTTCTCCCAGGAAGGTATAATATATATGATTGAGTCTCTCTTTTGCAGCGAGTGACTGGTGTAGATTTATCTGTTCTTTCTATTCTTTCCCTGGTGTAAATGCTTGAGTTTGCAGATGGAGCTATAAAATGGCACCCAAGCCCTTTTGTTCTGTTTCTGAAAGATGGACAAACACTCCATCTCAATAGAGGAACAAACTAAAACCAGGACAACAAAAAGCACATTTGTTGATTTAAACATCATCATTTATCTATGCTCATTTTTTTTATATCTTTCTGTAGATGGGAAGTTTTCTGGCAGTAAGATACCATCCCAGGTGGTTGCTGGGTATGTTTAATGAACCAGCAGTGTCTGATCAATTATCTTCTGCATAACTGGACAGAGAATCTGTTGCTCTCACTCAGTTTTTATGACATGTCTCAGAAGCCATCCTAAGAATGGACTCTTCAAAATTGTATAGCGAAAACCATGCCATCCAACTTCCTTTACTATATTTTTGAAAGGTTTAGAAGACAAATGAAAAGAGTATTAGGGGCCTGTCAGTCTCACCTGAAATCATTTGCTCCTGTTGAAAGTGGCCAGCGTGGCAGATAAGAGTTGTAATGGGCATTGACCCTGACTACATGTGTGAAGTAAACAATAACCTACATTCTAGGAATGGTTCAGCACTTTAAAGTTGATTTCTTTCCCCACCCCCCAATTTATATGTTATGTATGATTGCCATTATCATTTGTCAGTGAACACTGGGGTAGAATTTAAGAAGGCAGGATATTCAATAATCTCTTAGTGGCAAGAGAAAGCTTGTGGAACTTGATACAATATTTCCAGAAATGTTTCTTCTGGCCACTTAGGATAAAGCATTTAAGAAGATACAATGACCTTTGGAAGAGAAACCCAGCTCAGATCTCCAGGGACATTATCTTGGGCTTGAAGCTCTGCCGATCTACTTCAAATATTTASCTGTTTTGTTAGGTAATAAGAGCATTACAGCTTTAATCTTTGCTGTGATTTAGAAAAGAAGAAAGACATAGTGATCTGTTTACAGTACATATTAACTAAATGCATTCATTTGCATAATTCCTCTTCAGGGATGGACTGCATTATTCAGAGATTTCTATATGTGGAACTGCGGGGATATTGTTAGGCATCAGTGACACTGAGGTCTTAACTTAAAGTCTATTAGATTAGTACAACAACATTTCCTGATTAAAAATTCCCATTAGTGGCAAGACATCTTCTGAGAAGTACTTTTCACCTTATGGTGCCAATAGGGAAGAATAAATATTCTTGTGCGTGAGCGAATGAATTCTGTGTAGAAAAGTCTGAGGTTTCCTTGAAAGGTATGAAAATAACGATGTGATGCTTGGAGGAATTTAAATATTCTAGAGCAGAGAAAATCGCCACATAGCACTGTTCTTTGTAAGGCTTTAAATTCTAAACTTCTGATGATGTAAGGTGGTTCACAGAATACTGACTCAGGGACAGATTTCAATTTTGACATATTTATTAAACTGGAAAAATATTGACATTTGTTCTTAATTGCCAGCTATAACTTTACTATTAATTACTTTAGCACACATGTGGATTCAATTATAATTTCAAATGTTTCAGACCACTCCAAGAGGCATTGTGTTTTCAGCATAATAAGATAGGAGTGTATAATTTTTATGATCAAAGAGAAGGAGTATGAGGAAAATATTTAATACTAATGACATTTTGAAAAACCCTTATGGGGACCGATTACTGCAGAAGCTTCTTAAAATATCTACATACAAAACTCTTTAAATGGAGTTAACAATAATGAGAATGTCACTTATTAAGTCATTGGCTGCAATGCATCATGGGACTATATAACCAATATACAACAATATGTTTTGTATTTTTAGAAGATGAAAAACCCTTAGGACAGACATCTTGAGACATGATGGTTTAGGCTTCAAAAATGAGACAGGGCAAAAACACCAAAGCACATTTCATTTTCTTTTACAGATTGATGCTTTTTTTGGTATTGTTTTGTTTTTTGTTTGTTTATATTTTAAACTTTGGTAGTTTACAGTAAACTTACAAGCTTAGATATCTGTTATAGCTATAAATCAACTATTCTTCACTTTATATTTTAAGATATATTTTACAAGTCAAATACAAGTCCCAAATTATCTTCTCTTATTTTTCTCTACCTTTCCCTCCTCTTTCCCCCAATCTCTTCCTCCTTTTAAAAGATAATTTTGTAGTTATATTTATGTAGCGAACACTCAGTATACATTTAACCCAGTTTAGTGGCAAGTTCTTTAGCCTTTGCCTTTTCCAGCTTGGTAATGTGAGTCACACACTTAGGACCCAAGACATTGCCTCCCCAGTGGCGGCAGATCTTGTCATATGTGTCATTATAATTGTCCTAATAGCTTCCACCAGCTTAGCCAGAGCACCCTCGTCTTCCGAGTTAACCTGTGTGAAGGCAACTGTGGTGCATGACTTCCTGGGGACCAGGCGCCCCAGCCTGGCCTTTCCCTTGATGATGTAGTAGGGCACCTAAATCTTTTGACATAGGGCAGGCAGGAAAACTACCAGCTCAATGCGGTCTACATCACGGGCAATCACCACCAGCTGAACCTTGTTCTCCACTCAGGTGGTGACTGTATTGACTCCTGCTCAGATGACAGGTGGTGTCTTAGTGGGGACGTCCGGTTTGCTAGCAGCTTTCTTCTCAGCACAGTCCAGTAGCCTTTGCTTCTTCTCTTGCTTTGTCTCTGGCTTGTACTTGTACTGAGTAGTTGTTTGCCTGTCCAGGGCCTGGGTGAACTGGTTAATGGCTGGAGGTACTTTGAGCAGCTTGTAGAGGATGGCTCTTTGCCACTGAAGCCTGATGTAGTAGGGCCATTTGAAGAAGTGTGCTAGATCTCTTTTGGGTTGGATGTCTTGACCAATGCCTAAGTTTTTAGGCCTTTTCTCAAACAAAGGATCGATCACCTTATAGGCCTCCTGTTTCTTGATGACGGCAGGCGCCAGGGCTAACTTCTTCCCCTTGGCCTTCTTTCCTTTGGGCATCTTGCTCAGATGGTGGAAAGAGAAAGAAGAGGGAACTGTCCCCTGATCTCTTCCTTAAGTTTTCATTTGGAACACTGCTTGCCATCAGCTTTTAAATGCCTGTAGTATTAAATGCCTGTAGCATAGGATTTCTATGCTTGGCTTGCTTCTCACTTCTTCTGTACTAGTCTTATGCTTCAAAAATACCCCAAAGAAAATGAAAATACCCAAGGAAATCCACTAATAAAGAAGGATCACTTATTTTGCCTTTTGGTATCCATTCATGTTCAGTTGGCCTGGTTGTTTTGGGATGARGCAGAAGAGCATCATGGGAGAAAAACATGGTAGTAGAAAGGTCATTCTATTGAGACTGGATTTGGAGAGTAAGCAAGGAGGAGGCAGCCAGAAAGGAATAAATCTATATGACTAGGCACCCAGTGACCTACATCTTCCAACTGGTGGTTGACTCCTAAACTGTTTACTACCTCCCAAAAGTTCACTATGAATCCATCGATGTGTTAGTCCTCTCAGAAAGTCAATGCCTTCATGATTTAATGACTGCCCCTCACCCAATTTGAGCAGCTAAAAGCTTCTATTGGTTATTAAGCTGTGCCAAATGACATTGATGGGGTTATTCAGATGCAAACTATATTATGTTCAATGACAAGATTTCAGATTCACAAAGGAATATGGAAATATCTGCTAGATAATTGGTCATAATGAAGAGTACTTATGTGTATTCCAGAGATAAACTTCAAACATCTTCTGGAGAAGGCCCAAATTTCCTGAATTTTGGCTACATATAGAGAGATTTTGTCTTGAGAGGGTCATTACCTTAGATGTAATGGGAACGGAAATATATGCTTACCTTTGTACTTTTAATTTCAGAATATTCAAAATTACGTTTATTTGGGTTCTTTGAATATGTAGTCTAGGAAGCAGGATAAAGGAGTTATAAAATATAAATTAAAGTACAGTACAAAATATAACCATAACTGTTTGGTGATGAATGCAATCAAATGTAATTCTCAGCATCTGGCATGAAAATGAAAATCTTGAGAGAAAATCAAAACAGTTATAATGACAATAATAGCACACACAAGACACGAAGATACATAATATACATTTTTGTTCCACATTGAAAGTTTAACATTAGTGTCTTAAGCACTTTATTCTTTAAGAAGCAAGTTCTAAACTTTTCAGTTTGATTCAAGAATAAATCTAAGTAACTTTTTAAGGCTAGTGTTTTATAACTTTCACTTTCATCAACTGAAACTGTAAATTTTACTTTATAAATGAGAGTGCTGTACTTAAATATATCACATTGTAGTCTTTGATCTGAGCACCATAATATCTCAAATTTAAAATGTGAAAGGAGGATGATATTATTTATTCTTATTAAAAGAATCCACTCTTACATCCTGCTAGCTTCCTCTAATTTCCGGTTACTTAGTATATGATTTGACATGTGCTGTATAACATATTCTTTTGTTCATCTATTTTTAATTAAATGTCACTCACAAAACTTCATAGAGTAGATTTCAAGATATATGTTAACTACCTTTTGGGCTATTCTAGTGATGTTATTAGTTTATGTTGTTAGTAAATACACATACTGCACATCCAGTAAAGATTCTCTGTTGTTATATACATTATATAATATGTTTAAAAAGACAAGGTTTATTATTTGTATATTTTCATAAAAATGGGAGCTTGGACATGTCCCTCACCCATGTTGGCATGTTGTATGATATAGTCCTTGCACAGATCTTATTTAGGCAAGCATAATATTTGAGATTTTTCAAATGCAGCATCTCTATCATGTCTAGAGAATATTTTGGGGGCAGATATCTTAATCCTCTGGCTTTTACATCGTTTCCAATTCTTCCTCCATGATTTTTTCTGAAGCTCAAGTGTTGGGTTTTGTTGTAGATCTATCAGTAAAGGGTTGGCATCCCTAACCATAAGTAGTTGGGCTAAACACATGCAGAATCATCACTAAATGGACTTACATAGATATTTGTGACGATAATAATTAACGAAGTGGTCACGAATTTGAGAGGAGGTGGAAGGACATGGAAAGAGTTGGACACTGAGGAGGAGGAGGAGGAGGAGTGGAAATGATATAAAATATTGCTCATTTTGAAGTTCTCAAAAGAAAATCAATTAAATTAATAATTAAATTAAACAAAAAGATAGGTTCAGACATGGAAGAAAAAAAGTCCTTTGCCAAATGTTAAATGGCTGGCATAATTGTCAGATCTTAAAGGAAAAGCAACATATCAAAGTCTCAAACTTCTGTCTCTTACTTATGCTGCTCTGAATATGGTGGCTATCTAGAGCCAATGAGAGAACACAGTAGACTTGCAGCCTACTCCATTGCTCTTCTTACTTAATGCTTTATTGTAGTGTGGTATATGATCTCTGGTAGACTTCAAGGGTTGTGCAACATTCTAGAAATAATTCTCTGTGCTGTGAAATTGTCAAGTTATGTTTCCGAGTTTTATAGTATTCAGTTCAGAGTATTTCCTGAATATGGTTCATTGTACTTTTTTGTTGTTGTTGCCTAGGATTCAAAGCCTACTAGAACTGACTTATTTTGTGCAATAAAAAGCGTGTTGCAATGCCACACTTCTGTTTCTGACGGTCATCTGATGCCCTTCTGTAGGTTTGGATCGTGGAGAGTGAGGGCTTTACTGAGAAGCGAGAGTGATGTGATAGAGACTACACATCTGAGTCATCAAAGGGTAAGCAGTGAGCAGTGACAGGCAAAATCAACTAATTTAACAAGAACTGAGCCAATGCTGGTACGCAGAACATTGCCTTCAGTTGGAAATTGACTTACTGAGAAGGTAGAAGACATTTGCTGATATGGCCCCAATACTCTGATTAATTTGCTACCTGTTCTATAGAGCTGTGTGTGTGTGTGTGTGTGTGTGTGTGTGTGTGTGTGTGTGTGTGTGTGTGTGTATGTATGTAATTGGGGAAGACCAGTGAAACATAGATGAACAAGCAGTGTAGGAAAGTTCCTGACACTTATAGAGAACATATACATAGGAGGTTATATTATAACGAAAGTACTCAAGAGTCTCCCTGCCTTGGAGACATGGGTGAATCATGTTCCTTCTTTTGTCTCATTGCCCACTTTTTGACTGGGATGAAAACATTCACTTCTGCACACTGTTCATTCACAAGTTCCTTTGTCAAATGGCCTTGMCATCATTTCTCCTAGCAATCAGGAGGAGGACTGAAAGCCGACATGTGTTTAATTTAAGGATCTTTCAGAAAGGAATTTAATAAGAGTACACTGCGGAGAAGTCATAAACCTGGGATACTGTGCAGACAAGAAAGAAAGACCAAAGAAAAACTGAATAGTGTGAGAAAGTGTAGGTGTTAGGGTCTGATGTTCACAATGGAGACTGAGCAGCACAGGAGGAAAGTTATCAGCAGACTCTTTATTTTAAAAAAATGCAAAACTCAAGTTTTCTACATACATTGATTACATATTGACTTGATGGGCTATCTCATGGAGTTTTCGATACATTTTTTTAAATCAGGACACAGAACTTCATGAATGTTTGATTTTTCTATACATAACACATTTTCCATGAAATGAGACCAAGTACTGTGTTGATCTTTATTTTGCCTGACTGTTGCAGATTTCCATCTGAATGCACACAGCACCAGGGTAGCATGCACTGTTACTTCGTTTAGAGTCCAATTTCCCACTTTGGCAAGAAATATAGACAAATCCATATGACACTGAAATATATTTCAAGAAGGTTATTTTTAAAGGGGGGCATRTGACTTAGTGAAATTTCCTCCTGTTCTAAGATGTCTCTTTGCTCTCCTTACAAGGCTAAACTGCTGGCTATTTTTAATTCTGTCCTTGATTCTTTTCTTTTGTTTTCCACTTAATATAGATGTTAATTTTAGATGGTTTTCTTCTTTGTCACCAAACACTTCCTCTATGCTCYTACATCCAAGTGTTCTTATTCTCATTTTTAAAAATAAAGCAGACACTTTCTGAGGTCCTATTTCCAAAGCTTTAAATACATTGAAATGACTTTATGTTATTTCCATTGTTAGGTAAGTTAATAGCACAAAAATCTACRCACTGAGACCCTATTGTAAAATCCCAATCTGTGTAGTCTATTAAGTAGGATACTTAAAAACTGAGTGTGGTTCTCATTAAAAATAGATTAAAAACAACATATTTTAAATTGTTGAGGTGTTTTTAAAACAGTTTATGCTTAGAACCTTATGCTGTAATTCCCATGACTATTTATTTACTTAAATTTATAGAACACAACAAGAATGGAAGAAAGATTCAAGGTAAAAGTGAATGAAGATGCTTAACAAGAAAAGAGAGAAGAAAAAAAAAAAAGCAAAGCCAAGAGGCAGTGTGGGAAAATTTAGTACTGCCAAGGCAGCCAAAGCGTTCTCTCAGATGCTCCATTCTGTTAAGCAAACTGTTTCTTTGAAGTAGCTTCAGCTATATGTGGGAGAATGTGGGGAATATCTTGGAAGGGAGGGTGACAAGTAGCTTCAGATTGACCCAAATTCTGGAAAGACATATTGTATGCCATCCCTCCTTACCTTTGTGATGCTAAATGAGTGACAAGATAGAATCAGTCATATACATGATTCTGGAAGGAGAAAATGATCTTACAGGACAATTTTTTGGTGCCAGATGTCCTGAGGTCTATATATGTACCAGCTCATGACAGAATATGTCTACATTGTAAGAGCCAAAGTGATTTGGAAAAAAATCTTACAGTTTGGAGATACATCAAATTTCACATCCAACATTGAGTAAGACTTTCTAAATACTGCAAGACGCATTCAGGCATATTCTGTACATGCTATGGTAGAAGCTATGGGGAGGCTTATAGTACCACTGAACACTCTCAAACTCAAATAAGATGTTGTGTTCATTAGAAGGTATTCCAGGCTGTAAATAATTCCTCCAAACATGACTTGGCTTTCACAAATTTCTTTAATATAAAATGAACTAATTTTATGTGTGTGATTCAGCAGAGAAGCACAATAACAGTAATAGAAAGCTACAGTGGCAAACAGAAACAGCACCTAGGAGTATAACCAGTAACAAGAGATCTCTCCTTTCTCTCCCCCACCCAAATTCTACTATCCTTTCTTTCTAAACAAGTAGACTACACACAATATAAGGTAAATGAGGAAGAAACTTACAGTACAAACTATCTACAAAATATACTTTTGAGACCTGCTAATGAAAACTATTTCCTCCCCCCATTATTAAACATCGAAGAAGTGCCAAATCATCTACTTTATGAATGCATTAGATAAAAAAAATGAATGCATTAGATAGAGATTGAACACAATTATTTTTTTAGTGGGCATAGTCTGTATATTTGAATTTATAAATTCTACCACATCATACATATTAAAGCTTTCAAGGTACAATTATTGTATTTGTGTGCACAAGATATATATTTCATAAAATCTAGCATTTTGCTAAAAGATGATATTTGACACAGATTTGCCTACCTAGGAGAAAATGTAAAAAGTAGTTAGTTAACATTAGAAGCTTTATGTGTCTCTGAGAGTTATTTCCTCATTATTATTATATGTAATGATAGGTAATTAGATAATCATTTATAATAAAAATTTTATGTCAATTATGAAATCTCTACAGTTCCACTTTGCTTAGTGTATATATCTTAATTTAATGTTTAAAAGTTTGAAGAGGACATGTCACTCAACTACCTCCATTTCTAGAAATGGAGGCACTTGTAGAAAACTCAGATAACATGCAAAATCTCCCAGGTAATACATAGTCTAGATTTTTAATAGCTTTTTTTTGTGTGTGTGTATGTGTGTGTGTGTGTGTGTTTGTGTGTGTGTCTGTGTGTTTGTGTGTGTCTTTTGATGTGGGTAAGACTATCATTTTATAATGCAAGTTGATATGGAACTCACTATCTATCCCAGGGTGGCTGTAGTCGTTTGAACATGTATGGCCCCCATAGACACTTGTGTTTGGATGCTTGGTTCATAGGAAGTGACATTATTAGGAGGTGTGGCCTTGTTAGATGAACGGTGTCCCTGTGGAGGTGGGGTTTTGAGATGATGTATATGCTCAAGCTCTGCCCAGCATAGTAATCCAGTCCCTTCCTGTTGCTTGTAGATCAAGATGTAGAACTCTCAACTCCTCCTACAGCACCAAGGCTGCCTACATGATGCCATGCTCCGCATCATGATAATAGCCGATTAAGTGACTAAAACTGTAAGCTAGCCCCAAATATATTTTTGCCTTTATGAGAGTTGCCTTGGTCATGGTGTTCCTTCACAGCAATAAAACCCTAAGCCAGAAGCTATTACCAGGGATTGGGGCTTGACCATGTCTTTGTTTGGAGGGATTTGGATTTGGAAACTTTGGATTAGACGTAGTGGAATGTTTATAAAAACCAACAATTAAAAGGAATTAAGGAAAAGCTTAGTTCAAGGCACTATGGTACATGCCTTTAATCCCAGCACTTAGGAGGCATGCAACTCTCTTATTTCAAGTTCAGCCTGTTCTACAGAAGAAGTGACTTGACAGCCAAGCTTAGGCAGTAAAGGAACCCATCAAAACCAGAATGCTGATGAAGATGGACTTGAATAAAAGAGCCATGTCCCATCTAGCTCCAGCAAGCAGCAGATCTTGGCAATAAAGTTACCAAAGTTGGCTACAAAGTTCTGGCCTTAGAATCAAGAATAGAATTTCCCTCTGAGACCAAGGAAAACTGCTGAGGCTGGGTATGTACCAGAGGTGTCCCCACATGGTGGTCCAGAGAGGCCATTTTGTGAAGCTCTGATGTCAAAGCTTAGATTGCCTTGGAGACCCCAAGAGGTTGGAGATGCCGGGGCCATGTGGTACTTGTCAAGGAAAGCTGCTATCAGGGCATAGACAAGACCCAGAGAAAGAAGTGTGTTGTAGTCAACAAATATGGAAGGAGTAGGAGATCTGAAGAGCAGTTTGACATGAAGATGTTGTGTCTGGAGTTTGCACAGCTGGTGCAGTACTTCCACACTCTGCTCCATTCCTTATGTTTTGGAATTGTAGTGTATATCTTGTACCATGATATGTTGGAAGTATGGGGTCTACTTTTTGGCTATACTAAGGTGATTGCCGTTAAAATATTTCATCAATCTAAGAAAGACTTTGAACATTTAAAAATTGAGACGGTGACAAACTGTGGGGACTTCTGACGTTGGACTAAATGCATTTTGCATTATGTTATAGCCACAAGCATATGGGGGACAGGGAGTAAAATGTCAGTTTGAATAGGTTTGATCCACATAGATTCATGTGTTTGAATTCTTAGCTCACAGGGAGTGGTACTTTTAGGAGGTGTGGTCTTGTGAGTACAAGTGGCTTTGTTAGAGAAAGTGTGTCACTGTGGTGGCCAGCCAGGCTTTGAGGTCTTAAAAGCTACAGATCTACCCAGTGTGAAACACATCCAGTCTTCTTCTTGTTGCCTGAGAAACAACTCGTAGATCTCTTGGCTCCTCCAGCATCTTGTCTGCTTGCCTGCAGCCATGCTTCCCTCCATGATGATAATGGACTAAACCTTTGAAAGTAAAAGGCACCTGTTGTCTCTTGAGTTTTTAATCTTAGCCATTCTGACTGGTGTGAGGTGAAATCTCAGGGTTGTTTTGATTTGCATTTCCCTGATGACTGATGATGTTGAACATCTCTTAAGGTGCTTCTCAGCCATCAGAAATTTCTTCAGGTGAAAATTCTTTGTTTAGCTCTGTACCCCATTTTTAATAGGGTTATTTGGTTCTCTGGGGTCTAACTTCTTGAGTTCTTTGTATATATTGGATATTAGCCCTCTGTCGGATGTGGGGTTCATGAAGATCTTTTCC
>BDUI01003873.1:105089-120792 GCA_002335545.1 Apodemus speciosus
TTGGCTACTGGTTTGCTGTATATTGCTTTTACTATGTTTATGTATGGCCCTTGAATTCCTGTTCTTTCCAAGACTTTTAGCATGAAAGGATGCTGAATTTTGTCAAGTGCTTTTTCAGCATCTAATGAAATGATCATGTGGTTTTCTTCTTTGAGTTTGTTTATGTAGTGGATTGCATTGATGAATTTCCGTATATTGAACCATCCCTGCATCCCTGAGATGAAGCCAACTTGATCTTGGTGGATGACTGTTTTGATGGCTCAGATTAAAAACTCAAGAGTCAACAGGTGTTGGCGAGGATGCGGAGAAAGAGGAACACTCCTCCACTGTTGGTGGGATTGCAAGATGGTACAACCACTCTGGAAATCAGCCTGGAGGTTCCTCAGAAAATTGGGCATGACACTTCCAGAGGACCCTGTCATAGCACTCCTGGGCATATACCCAGAGGATTCCCCTGCATGCAATAGAGACACATGCTCCACTATGTTCATAGCAGCCTTATTTATAATAGCCAGAAGTTGGAAAGAGCCTAGATGTCTCTCAAAGGACGAATGGATACAGAAAATGTGGTATATTTATACAATGGAATATGACTCAGCAATTAAAATTAATTAATTCATGAAATTTTTAGGCAAATGTTTGGATCTGAAAATATCATCCTAAGTGAGCTAACCCAATCACAAAAGAATACACATGAAATGCAATCACTGATAAGTGGATATTAATGAGCCTAGAAGCTCTGAATATTCAAGGCACAATTAGCAAATCAAAAGATTCCCAAGAAGAAGGAAGGAAAGGATCCTGGTCCCAAAAAGCCTGGATCCAGTTTTGTAGGAGAGTACCAGAACAGAGAAAAGGTGGGGGGGTGGTGATTGGGGAATGGGTAGAGGGAAGAGGACTTATGGGACATATGGTGAGGGGGGAACTGGGAAAGGGGAAAGCCTTTGGAATTTAAACAAAGAATATAGAAAAAAAAGAAAGTATAAGCAGCCTCAATAAACGTTTGTATTTATAAATTTATAAGTTGCCTTGTCCTGATGTTTCTTCCCAGCAAAGGAAACCCTAACTAAGATAGTTACAAATTGAAGTAATCCTCCTGGTTCAGTTTTTTATTTCTTGTTAGCACAACCATGAGCCACTGCTTGTGAATCTACTGAAAGAGACTGGATCATGTATCTGGTTTTCCTCTATTTTTGTATGTGTCTCATTTCAGGCAAACAGTTTAGCAATATAAGGTAATGTGCACAAATATAGAGGTTATTCTTATTTTTAGCTTGAGCCCCTTGGTTCTTCACTTAAGGTAGACATGAAAGAGCAAAAGTAAAAACACAGAAAAGAATTGTGCATTTCGTGAACCATTTCATGGAAGGAGGAAGACAAATACCTGGAAGTAGTAAAGTGGTGAACTTACTTAAAATTCAAGCATCAGAGAGCTGAAGTGGGTAAAAGACCTGCAGCTGTAGGGAAATGTGGAGGTATTATATAAGGTGTGGGTTTTAAGATGTATTAGCACAATGTACTGTCAGAGCAGTCCTTGTAAAATGGCCCTGTGCTTTGTCAGAGGACCTATAGACACCTGTGGAAGCATTATCATTTTCAGAGAAGGTTGTCAGTGATAYGGATGCCAATGGTGACCTTTCCCAGTAGAACTGGCTAGAAAAGGACAGGCTACAGCAAAGTATGAGCTACATGATGTTACAGTTTTGAGCGTAATGACATTTAAACACGGAAAAACATCCAAGAACACTTTTCATTTTGAATAGATATTTTTGATTCTTTTGTGAGCAAGAAAACTAAAACTTTAGCTAAATTCCATACATATGGCTRGTTTGTAAACAAATATTTTACTTTCAAAATTGTTAATTTTAAATTAAAATATTACAGCACGTCTCTCTTTTTTACTACCTCCAAACCAATGAAAACCCTGCTTTGTTCTTTTCAATTCATAGCCTATTTTTCTTTGTTTTAACATTTGTGTATGTGTGTGTGTGTGTATGTGTGTGTGTATGTGTGTGTGTGTGTTATACCATTTGTGTGTGTGTGTGTGTGTGTATATGTATGTGTGAGTGAGGGGGTTCTGTTTGTTTGTCTTTCTTTCTCTCTTTTCATTTTGTGTGTATTTTCAAAAACACATAAATATAACCTGCTCAATCTGTATAACATTACTTGATTGTATATGTTTTTAGGGTTAACCATTTTGTTTTGGAAAACCAATTCCTTAGATGCCTATAGTTCTTTGTCGAGGGTTGAAGCCTCATGAACCTTCCTCTCTCCACGTTTGTGTGTCTATTGTTATCTTCCTTGTTCAGCATCTCATTTTGGTGAGACTTCAGAAGTGTAGCATCTGACATTTGTAGTGGACACTGACAGCAAACTTCCCTTCCTCTGACTGTAACCAATTTTCTACCCCTTCTTCTAAATTGATCCCCCAAGCTTTAGCTGAAGTTTTGAAATAAGTACTCCAGTAATCTCAATATCTCTCTCTCTGTTTCTGTCTCTCTCTCTCTGTCTCTCTCTCTCTCACACACACACACACACATACACACACATAAACTTTTAACAGAAGGGGGGAACCGGGAAAGGGGAAGGTATTTGGAATGTAAACAAAAAATATAGAAAATAAATTTAAAAAAGAAAGAAAAGAAAAAAGATAAAAACAAACTTTTAATAGAATTAAATTTGTAATCCTCTGCAGTCCTCCTAATATTTTATTAGACATTTTATTTACATTTCAAATGTTATCCCCTTTCCTCATTTCCCCTCCAAAATGCCCCTATCCCATTCCCCTTCCCCCTGCTCACCAACCCCATGTTCTAGAGCTAAGGCTGTGCTGAATATTGTCAGCCTTCTTTTATTTTATAAATGGATCATGGTGAATTTTCACTTAAACAAAAGGCCAACTTTAACAATGATAGCAACCATACAGTTAGAGATAGACTTCTGCAGGATTCCTTGTAGTTTATGTACTAGCTAGAGACTATGGGATCCAACTCTATTTGCATTTTTATTACCACTTATTACTGTAAAAATAATGAGCATCATTATTACATTTCACATATAGTTAAAATATATTTTGATCCTCTGAAATGCCCTATTATGAAAACTGCTCCACTCATACTGTTCTGCTTTTGCTACCTCCAACCCCTTTTTCTCCTTTCATTTATTATTTTTGTTCATTTTGAATATGATTACATTCAGACATACATATAAATGTATAAATACAACATACTGAGCCCATTGAATGCTGTTTATATGTGTATGTGTTTAGGGCTTATTAAGTTAGATAATGTATTGGGGGGCTTATGTTTGAGGAAGATTGATTCACCCCTCATCAGCAGTCATTAACTGCCTGGATATTTTCCTTTAGGCAGAGAGCCTTCTGAAGTTTCCTTACTCATGTTGGTATGTCCACTGATGGTGTTATTATTCACGTCTAATTTAAACAGCCATACCGTTGAGGCCTCATGGTTTCAGCTTCCCTGCCCTATATTGAAGACTCAAACCCACATAGAACTCTGCCTGCCTCTTTCCACTTTTCTTCCCCTTCTTCCATGAGGTTCTCTGAGATGTAGGTAGAGCAGTTTTATTATAGACTTGGGCCTAGATAACCCGTGTTTATTTGCCTTCTCCATTTTTACAAGTTGTGCATAAATGTAATAGTTTCTCTCTGTTACAGAAAGAACCTTCTTTGATGAAAGATAAATTAAACACTTATTTGGGGGTTTAATAATGTATCAGTATTGTGCTCTCCTGTACTTCCCATGGGCTCAAAAGCTGTGGGGAATTGGCTATGTTTGCAGTACCAGGCATCATTGTTTTCCTTCTGTTGAGCAGTCCTAAATATAGCTATAGAGCTATTTTGTGTGTGTGTGTGTGTGTATGTGTGTATGTGTATACTTATATATATCTATGTATATCTATATATATATGTGTGTGTGTGTATGTGTTATATGAATACACACTTAAAGTCATCATTACTCAGTTTCTTTTTCTGTAAAATGGATATTATGCCCTCTTAATTGGAGTAAGATTGGTTGGAGTATGTTTGAAAAAATTCCATGAATTTGGAAGTATTTTTAAAACATGAGTTTTTGTTAAAATTTCAGTCCATTGGTATCTTTCTGTCCAGTTTTTTTGGGGGGGCATTGTTGTCCATCAACTTTCTTAGAGTGATCATATGAAAAATAAGCCTGACTATGAGAAATATATTTCCAGCGTATTAAAATTATTTTGCTTATGTAGTCACCAAAACCTCAACCAAAGGAAAAGTAGGTCAGCCAGAGAACATAGATTTTTATTAAAGCAATAATATCTTAGAGAAAAAAAGTTTAAGGTTATAGGATCATTTTTCATTTGCAATTGAGTTTTAATTTAAGAGTTTTTGTGTTAGGGTTTGATTATTTTCAGAATCAGCTACTCAAGCTATATGACTAAAACTGACACATTACTCAGAGTTATAGATAAAAAGAATAATTCAGTGTAATTTTTCTTCTAAACTTTGCATTAATTTTATCAAAACATCACGGCAATCAATATTTTTTATGTAAGGGAAAGAAAGAAGCCCTTGTAGGATGCATTTTACAATTTCCTGTTGCCTGTTAAGTGTTGCTGTTGAATATTCCTTCCTTGTGAGATGCAGAATCACGATTGGAAATTTCATTGCTTGACTTTCTGTAGTATATTCTCGGAGACAGTACACTTAATCATTGTATCATACAGATTAGATAAAGCTTCATCCCTGCTCCTTCTTTACTCCTAGAAATTTAATATTGTGGTCGGCTTGCATACTTCTAATTAAAAAGTGACTTATGAAAGTGCACCTCAAACAAGACACATATTCCTTAGCAGCCTCGTGACTAGATGCTGTAATAACGCCATGTCAAAACAGCTTCAGTAATTACTCCTCTTAGTCTTTCAAAGATAGTTAAACATGTGGTTATATTTGATGTTCCAAGAAAAGTGGTACTCAGTGAGGAAAATGACTGAAACAATGGTAATGGAGTTGTAACTTTATCTCATGAGTTAGAAAGTGTATCTTTCTAAATTTGTGATCTGTCACCTCTTTGTAATGGTCTCATTACCGTGGTCTTTTAAGGTAAAGAGTTCCTTACAGTAAATTTGATTTCCTCTATGCTTTAGAACTGTGCTGAAATCCAAAGTAGTCATCCCTCCTAAATGACAATCATATAGCAAATAGACATTACTGACTCAAATTGGTATTGACGATTATGTGAAATTTGCCTTCAGTATGATTAATAGACCATAGGATTTTCTGAGCTTTGTTGGTCTTCCTTGGGCTGTAAAATAATTCTCTCTCTCTCTCTCTCTCTCTCTCTCTCTCTCTCTCTCTCTCTCTCTCTCTCTCTCTCTCTCACATAAATTAAATTTAAGTTGATTTGTGCATTATATTATTTAACTAGAATTGTTTATTATGGACAATTGATACAGTATTATATCACAAGACATTAGCATCAACAATGGAACAAATGTTAGCAAGTATAGACAGAGGGGGAAATTGTCCTGATAGTTGGGATATATGGGTCTCTTTTTACCAAAACCACACATGAACATTTCTTCTTTGGAGTAAATTTATGTATTTTAAGGCATAATTTCCATAGTAAATTATAAAATAGGCAAAGTACTTGCTAGACAACAAAATTGACAAATGTCTCTAATGAATTTTAGAGAGCATAGTGATCTAAGATTCCAGAAGGATGGTGTAATATTAACTGTGAGGTAGAAGACCTGAGCTCTGATTTTCTCTTTGTTCTTGAGTGTAAGTCTAACAACAAGCATCCTTTCTAAAGACTCAAACACAGTTTGCCTAATTAGAAGAATAAGCCTAGAAATGCTTATCATTTTCAGGATAGGTGAAACATAATGTTCAAATGGTAAGAAATTGTAACTGGTTTGGCAAGAAACATCCAGCTTATTTCTCATACTAATTGTGATTTTTATTATTAGATTTAAATAGTTGGCAAAGCTTGGCGATTGTGGTATTATGGTCTAACTGCACAACTCTATCAGTAATTAGAAGACATACAGTTGTATCAGGATTTGACCATGTCTCCCTTAATTACATTTATTTGCTTTCTATGTGCCAAAAGTCTTTCCAATAATCTTTTAAGATTTATACACACACATACCAAAACATCCACATAATAATTTATAGTCTTTATTATAACATGGTTATAATTGTATTTTTTTACTATAATATCACCAATCTATTATGAGCCTACTCTATAAATCAAACTTTATCATGCATTGCATTCCTTCTATATAGAGGGTTGAGTGGTATCTGATGTTTCAGAAACACATTGAGGTTCTTGTAACATATCTTGAGGGCAAAAGAGAAGTGACTCTTCTCAAGGGTAATGATTCATGTTAGGATTAGGAAGTAAAATATCTCTCACAGATTTTGTGTGTAAATATTTTGTCCCTGTTTTGGGAAATTGTGGAAATTTTGCCTCAGGAGACATGTCTAGAGGAAGAGGTAACAACAGATCTTGAAAGCTGTGGTTGAGCCATGCATGCTTTCAGTTTCCCTTGCATCTTGTTTGCTGAAGGAATATGAAAAGCAACTTCATGATCCTGCAATTATCATTTAGATCAGTCCTGCTTCTATGCTTTCTACACCGTGACTGTAACCCCAACGGGAACCTAAACTGGAACCCCAAATTATATCTCTTTCCTTTATTTCCTTTAAGTTACAACTGCTGGGTATTTTGTTACAAGCAATGAGACAATGAGAATAGGAACGAATTTAGTGGGATGTGTGGGGGACCAGCAGAGACAGGGTCCTAAGCCTAAGTCACATTTAAAGCCATTTGACAATAGTTCTTCTCTGCTGGGTTCATTCTACTTTCTGTTTATCTTCTGTGACTACAGACAATAGTCCTAGGTTATGTAACTCTCAAATTGCAGGGACCTCTATGAGCTGTGGCTGCAACAGGTACATGGTCTCCTTCATGTGTGTGTGGAGATTCTGTCTTTTTATTCATCATGTTTATGAAATTATTTCTTATTTTTCTATAGCAGTGACAATAGGATGAGTTTGTGCTTGTATGTTTAATTAACCATCTTTAGATATAAAGTTTTATGTCTACAGACTTTGAGAAAAAGAAAAACTCATAACTTTGGGATACAGTTACATTGATACAAAATTTTTAAAGCTGTTATTACAACTCAAATGCCTAAAAATGCCTGCTTATTAATTTTCTTAATACAGACCATTTCAGAATGGCTGTGGATAGTGTTCTTCATATTAGTTTTGGAGGCTTTACTAACACTCACTTTCCGTAGCATCACCTGGGTCTCCTAGATTCAGGATAACTAATATTTGTATTTTATGGCACATGATCCCCCTAGCTTTAGAGCCTGGTAGCTATAAAGGATCTTATTAAATGCTGTATATTAGCCAAACCATGCCATCAAGAGGTCAACATTCTACAGTTTTTGGAGGGTTCATTCATCAGACTCATCTTAGGTCACAATACGGTGGTATTCCAGTTATGAGAGGGGTGAAGGCTTCAGTGGTGTTAACTTTGAAGATGAAATGTCACCCATGTGCTTATGTTTTGATTTCTTGGTCCTCAGATGCTGACACTATTTTGGAAAGCTGTGAGACCTTCAGAAAGTAGAGCCTGTCTGGATGAAATGGTTCCCTGTGAAAGAATCCTGAGGTACTTGTTGCCTCAACAGTTTCCCCTCTCCTGACCTCCATTCTTTTTTTTTTCAAGTCATTGTTTTTTAATAGCTGAGTAGAATACCATTGCGTAAATGTACCACATTTTCTGTATCCGTTCCTCTTTTGAGAGACATTTAAGTTGATTCCAGCTTCTGCCTATTATATTTTCTCATTTTTTTATTTTCTATATTCTTTGTTTACATTCCGAATGCTTTCCCCGTTCCCAGTTCCCCCCTCACCATATGTCTCCTAAGTCCCCTTCCCTCCGCCCTTTCCCCAATCACCCCTCTCCCATTTCTCTTCCATTCTAACAGCTCTGAAGAGACTCTTAGCATCCATCCAAGTGCACGAACACAAAGCTTCTGGAACATACTTTCAGAACTGGAGGAAATGCTCTGCAACGAGAGTCAAAATAATTATTTCCTCCTTTTTCTGGCTTTTTTTTCTTCTTTAGATGCAATCAGAGCATTAGAAAAGAAACTAATAGAGTAAGATAGGAAACTTCCATTGGGCTGGTTCACAGATGCCATCACAGATGTTAACAAAGAAGTCAAGGAAATAGGATATAATGCCCCTCATTGCTCCAGTATGGAGGTAGATCAGATGATGGTCATGAGAACATACTTCAGAGAGTCTTCCAATAGGAAGGAGCTATTCATTTTCCAAACCTCTTCTTTCTAAGGATGACTAGATGACTACTTCTGCTGCGTACGCCCTTATCTGACTTTTTATGTCTATAATCATGACTGTTTTTCATTTAAAACTTTCATWCAATATTATGYTTCCCTCCTGCAACCCCACCTAGATCCTCCCTACATTCCTACCCCTATATTCTCTCTCTCTCTCTCTCTCTCTCTCTCTCTCTCTCTCTCTCTCTCTCTCTCTCTCATACACACACACACACAAAAGCAAAACAAAATATAAAATGAAGAAAATAAAAATCACAAAAGAGATTAAAGAAGTCTAATGAAACAGAGGGGGGGAGAGGGAGAGAGGGAGTGGTGGTATTCCATCTCATGGAGCTGATCCTAATTCAACTTTTAAAGGGATTTGTTATGTCCAAGACACTTGTGCCATTTCTGCACTTGTACATCTTGCAGGTGCAAGCAGGTCACTATGGTAAGTCATAGGATTTGTGGATGATTTTGGTGATTATCTTGTACAATAAATAGTACAGCGAACACTTTGGCTCTATGAACACCAAGGAATAGGGATAAGCCTTCTACCGTGCAATAACTCAACTTCTCTGTGTTTGATGGCATGAGTAAATGTCCTTGATAATAAAGGATATCCATCAGGTTCTGGAAGGCAAGCAAAGCTGTTCATGTTTGTCCGGAGGCTCATGGTATTTGCACTTCTGACCACCAACTCAGCAAGAGGCAACTTATTCTGGAAACTGCAGATTTTACTTCAGGACATAAGATGGCAAATTGAATCATTTTCTCCCCAGATATAGGGTAACAACATCATTTAATTTTACTTCATATATGTGTATATTTTAGGAAGCATGTATTATTTTTTAAGTTTCTATATGTTTTTTTCAAGAGTCCTTTACTGTTAATTTTTCTTCCTCATTCTTTTCTATATCTTCGTTTTCCACCCCCTTACCATTTAACCTTCCTATTCTAGTTTACCTAGAATAGGTCTTTATTTTATCATAGTACTATGTTACATATATATATATATGTGTGTGTGTGTGTGTGTGTGTGTGTGTGTGTGTGTGTGTGTATTAAAAAATCCTTGCTTTTTGGTCCTTATTGGTTGTTATTTCACTACTTTTTAATCTTATAACAATATTTCATTAATTAAATTTTACAATATCTAGAATATAGTTCTGATGACTAAGTATCTACCAAAGCTTGCAACTTAATAAATTCAGTTATCTTCTATGAATCATAACAATTGTTCACAGTTATTTTTCACTTAATAATAAGAATTGTTTTTACGTGATGTACAGAAATATATTTTTATGAATAGGTCAATCACGGACACAATAATTACTTATTGTTCTGCCATATTTTGCTTGAATATTTCAACCATGTATGATCAAAGTTCCCAAATAGCTCTTTGCTTTTTCTGCAATATCGCATCTTATTCAAGAGTAACAGTCTTCTACAGAGGAAGCCATATATTTTATCTATAATAAACTAAGGCTTTTTATTCTCTTTTCTTCTATGAAAGGGAAATTTGATAACTCTGTGGAATAGATGAGCACTGAAGAGAATGTCTGCTTTGGGATAGTAGCTAATGACCACAAGATACTGGAAAGAAGGCACATATCTGTGTATTGAAAGTAAGAAGTTAAATAGTATACTCTATACCTGCAATTTAAGTAAGGATTTCGGTTTCTTTACAATTTCATAAAAAAAAAAAAAGGAAATTAAAATATTCTAGAGGATGTGGATCTAAGGGTCAAAGCTTCTCTGTCTAACAGTAAAGGAAATGACAGCTCCTTAAGAAGTATGGCAAGTCAAGGTACTCATCATTGAAATAAACATCTACAGAGCACAAAGATGGGGATATATATATATAAACATAGTTGGGTTTAACATTGGAATGTAGAGTAATTCTTCAGATGCATGATGAGGCTCATGTTGGGATGTGTTAACACAGCTATAGTTACCAGTCAATGTATACATAGGTCTATTTTGGTACTAGTTTTCAACAATGAAAACTTGGCCATTCTTCTTTCTATGTTATCAGCCACAGTATATTTATAAAGTGGAAGACAGTTTAAATATATAAGCCTGGATTATATTTTATTACTTTCAGGAGAATAAAAAGTTAAAACAGTTTTTCAAGTGAACTGGACAATAAAGAGAGTCACAGCAGCAGAAGCCTTAATTCTACTGGGGAGAGAAAGGAAACCCACAGGACTGAAGTCACAAGCACTCAGAAGTAGTAGAGTATTTGTTCAATGACAGATATAGAATACACGCATTGCTGAAAGAACTTTACAATATCCAGTGGCTATAGGTATAATGATCAAAATATTTCTAGATAAAGAAATAGATAAATGATTTTAGATTGCTCAGGGATCACATAAGCAGAAATAATATATATGAATATGGCAATGGAAAAGTACTAAAATAGCCCATTTTCCAAGTGGGGAAACCAGGAAAACCTGTATCACCATGAAGTTTGTGTTGTGTACCTGAGAACTAGGGAAGCTACTGTGTATAATTTAAATGCTTGAAAATCAGGAGCTATCAGTTCAGACAAAGATGAGTGGTACAGTTCAAGGGAGGAAAAAAAACCAACCTACCATCACTATTTCTTCTTTTCATATCCACTTTTAATTGTATGGCAGCCACACAATTTAGGAAGAACGTGTCATCTCTACTGAGTTGGTTGATTTTGATTGTACCTTCTATAGCAACATATTCAAACATGTAAAGAAGTAGTGCTTTATCAGCAACCTGAACATTCTTTAGCCTAATCAAATTGTCATATAAGTAACCATCACTGCATATTCTCTAGGTCTGATATTTTCACGTTTGTGGTCATATATTCCTTGTGAAAAACTAGATCTGCAAACTTTCACAGCTTCTAAGCTTATAATATCAAACTTACTTGTTAGTATATCTTCTACAATCAGTAAGAGAGAAAGGGAATATAGAAACTTTTAGGAACTAATAGTTTGCTCTTGCCCTAATTTCAAACTAAATTAAATGTAATAAGCTCCCAGAATTACTAATAAAACTGTGTAGGATCCAAGAAAATAACCCAGCCAGTAATGTTGCAATAAAATATACTATTTTATTATAATGTGAAAATGAAGACATTTACATCAATGAAAAAATAAGAGAATTTTGGATTTGTCTTGAGAAAGTTTATGATTTTTATACTAATGATAAAAAGCATTAGGTGTGTTTTTGTTGCTAAAGAATAGAATTATAAAAGATATATAAACTCTTGTGAGTTTTTTTATTTAATGTGCATTCTGTAAAAATGCTTTATTATAATGTAATGGCTGTATTCACCTAAATAATTATCTCTGTGTACATTTACCACAGAAGTTCACTGAAGCCAGAAAGACTTCATCAGCTGCAGACATGGAACCTCTGACCCGTGAATAGTAAAAAACCGAATTGCATAGATTTGCACACAGGAAGTCTGATCAAGATCTTCATTTTTAAAATAGACACCTTTTGAAAAACACAAAACTATACACAAGCTCAGCTCATGCTTCCGAAAAGATTCCAAAGGATGCTTTGAAGGGGGCATGACATAGAAARCCTTTATTGAATGCACTCACTCACTGATGGTTCACTGAAAGCCAYRAAGCTGAACTGAAGTGCTCTACAGAAAAKAAAATAAAAGTAATACTAATGTAGACAACTAATTCCTCAAGAAATTACTGTAGGTATAGGAAAGAATGACTAAGGGGTATCTCTCCTAATAAAAGGCATATGACATGAAAGTGAGGGAAGGTGTGTATACTCTGGATTAGCTAACTTTACAAAGTTTGGCATTCGCTTTAAGTATAGGAATGATAGACGATAGACGAATATGGGCTTACAGCCAAAGATTACAAAGAATATATCTTCTTATCATATGCACTAAAATTAACAAGATACTTAGATGCTTCCCTTATCCCAGGTCTCTGTCACAACCTGGAGATGGCCCCCACCTCACTACCCCTGTCAGTTGCAGATTTCCATTCATTCTCATGGCCATCTGGCCATCTCTCCTATCCCTTCCCACATCTGAGTTTGAATCCCCATTCATCTCCCCATGCCCTTTCCGATCCAATTTCCTCCCTCTATCTGCCTCTTATGACTATTTTATTCCCCCTAGCTGTGACTCAGCAATAAGGATATGGAACCTGAAGGGTCCATCTCCTGTAATCAGGCAGAAACCCAAGTGGAGTGATTGGGACACCGATCCAAAATTTTATAGTGTCTATAAGAAAAGCAGGTATAGGAGATGGAACAGTGTCTGAGAGAATGGCCAACTAATAACTGGCCAGTTTTAGTCAGGGTTTCTATTCCTGCACAAACATCACGACCAAGAAGCAAGTTGTGAAAGAAAGGGTTTATTCAGCTCACACTTCCACGTTGCTGTTCATCACCAAAGGAAATCAGGACTGGAACTCAAGCAGATCAGGGAGCAGGAGCTGATGCAGAGGCCAAGGAGGGATGTTCCTTACTGGCTTGTTTCCCCTGAATTGCTCAGCCTGCTTTCTTATAGAACCCAAGGCTACCAGCCCAGGGATGGCACCACCCGCAAGGGGCCCTCCCCACTTGATCACTAATTGAGAAAATGCCTTACAGCTGGATCTCATGGAGGCATTTCCTCAGCTGAAGCTCTTTTCTCTGTGATAACTCCAGCTTGTGTTAAGTTGACACACAAAACCAACAGTACATGGCCTAAATTGTGACCTATCCCACAGACAAATGCCAATCCCTGACACTATTAATAATACTCTGTTATGATTAAAGACAGGAGTCCAGCCTTGTTGTCCTCTAAGCGGTTCCACCTAGCATCTGACTCAGACAGATGCAGACATCCACAATGAAACAGTGGATGCAGCTTGGAGAATTTTATGAAAGAATAGAGGACACAGATTATGGCCCCAAAGGGAATAAGAACTCCATAGGAAGACCAACAGAATCATACGTGGACCCTTGGGGCTCTCAGAGACTGAACCACTAACCAAAGAACATACATGGAATGGACCTAGGCCTCCCCTCACATATGTAGCAGATGTGCAGCTTGATGTCCACGTGGGTCCCGAACAACTGGAGCAGAGGCAATCCCAAAAGTTGTTGCCTGTCTATGGGATATGTTTTTTTGTTGGGGTGCCTTGTCTGGCATCATTGGGAAAAAATGTGCCTAGCCAAACAAAAACTTGATGTGCTAGGGTGGAAGTATACTCAGGAGCCCCCCCCCCCCTTGCTCAGAGGAGAAGGGAAGGGGAGGTGGTGGAAAGGATTGTAGGAGGGGGTGACCAGTAGGAGTCAGTGAACATGATGTGAAGTGAATAAATGAGATTAAAAAGAATACAAGGAAAGAAAAGTAGCACTGAGATAAAATAGATAAAGCCATTTGAGTCCCTTGATTACAAGTTTATGTACCTTGAAATTCATTTTCCAAGACCCACAAGTAGCTTATTCAAGGGAGATCTCTTTCATTCATGAGTTTTAGAGACAAATTTGGAAATCATTCAAATTTGGAATATTTCATTATATTTAATGAAAAAACTGTACTATGAGTAGCAAATGTTTCACCTGTGTGTTGAATGTTTCCTTGGGTTCTTCAAGTTTAGGCTTTTATACAAATTTCATTAACTGAAAGACAGGGAGCGGCCAAGAGTTGCATTCCACTTGGAAAATTTGATCTTTATCTACTGAGACTTTTAAGTGCTGGGATAGATAGATGGTGGGTTTAGGATATAATGAGAAACAAGGGCAATAAATATGTTGGGTGTATCATTTATCATACAAACCTTCCAAGGGTACAGAGAGGGCACTTTTAATAATTCTACACACATAACTGTCTTAAACTGGGAGTACTTTGACTAAACTGGATTATATGTCTATGCCTTCAATAAAGGTACCGATGTGTCTCAGTGTTAATATCATTGCAATCAGTCAGAATGAAATAAAATGGAGATCAACAAAAACAAAATAAAAAGAAAATGATGGGGTACACAGGCTAGAGTATACAAATCACGGAGTGAAACAGAGAAAGCTGGGGCTAGAGAACAGAGACACATGTCAAGTATTAGTTTCCAGACTTAATTTCTAGATTTAAGTGATGCCTCTGTGGATTTTGATGAAGAGTGAAGGGAGATGCTGTTTGAGCTCCATTTTAAAAAAATGCTATGAGAAAATTAATCTAAAGCTTTTAGAAACCTTTAAACTTTATCCTGGCACTTTTAAAAGGTTCGGCTTTGTCAAAGTAGATAAAAGCCTTGGACTAAAGCATGTCTAGTTGTTAGAGGTTTCCTGGGAATAATTCAATGAGCTTTGGAGAGGGGGCAGGGGGAGGTACTGGGTTTGTGTGTATGTGTTTGAGAATGGAGAGAGGAATTTTTTTGCAATCATTTAGAAACTGCAAGCAACTACTAATAAGAAAGGAATGAGGAGGATAGGGAGAACTGCTAGTTCTGTTTTAAATTCATTTGATTATGTTGTGTCATTGTGGGATATTTGAGATTTGTAACAAATGGGATAAAGGAAGCTACATTTTAAATTAAAGTCATAACAATTACTTTAAAAATCCTTCCAAATTCACTTGATTATGATTCTCATTCTTGCACATGAACGCACGTGATTTCACTGTGTACAAAAGATGTTCTGAGCACATGCAGGGCATCCTGGATGGACAGCAGTGGGGAGAAGTAAGTGTGCAGTAGAGGATGTACATGGATTGGCGGGAACAACTATAACTAATCATATAAATGAATCAGGGATCGGGATGTGCGTTGTTAAATCTCACTTATAAATAGAATCTCAAACTCAATCCACCTGGATAAACATTATAAAGTGGTTAAAAAAAAAAAAAGAAAGTAAGTTACTGGTGAGATGCTATTGTGCAAAGGATTTTAAAAAACATTTCAGGTATTCCTCTTTGGAGCCATGTGTCCCAGTATGCAACTTCTGTTTTTAAAGAATAATTACCACAATTACGCTGGAAAAGCACAAATAATAGAACCATTTCAGAATATTACATGGTTGGTTATACTTTTGAACAAGTTTCTTTTTTTTTTTTAATAATTTTGAAACCTTTAGTGGTGTAAGCCATCAGAATCAGATTCTAACTATTAATATAAACTTTATCCATGCCTGAAAGAAAAATAAGTAWACAGTTCATGTAGCTGCCGTAGTTGGCTAGACACTGAGAAAAGCGACCACCCAATTTAAAAAAGCATGGATCGTATTTGTATACTGCACAGGCACATGCAATGTAAAATTAATGCAGAGCTGCAATCACATCATTATCTTGTATTTTACACTTTATAGTTGTTTTCAGTTCTATAGCCAAGATCCTCCAACCTCAATATATATA
>BDUI01003874.1:78116-92598 GCA_002335545.1 Apodemus speciosus
ACATAATGAGGCCGCGGAACTCCTGGTAATGAGCCAGGCAGATATACTGGTGGTCTTATAAGTTACCTGGAATCTCCTTTCATAGCCACAGAACTTGCTAGCCAGGAMAGCATAGAAAGGGTTGTAGGYTCTCTCTTGCAGGCAGCAATCCATGAGGACATGAACTATCTCTCTCTCCTGCTGTTCCTTCAGCCCAAGCCTGTAGCAAACAGCCAGACTAAGAATATATTCTTTCAAATTKTTTTAACGCTGTTATTGATTCTTTGTGAATTTCATATCATGTACCCCAATCCCATTCCTTTTCTCATCCCTTTGTACCTGCTCTTGCAATCACCCTTCCAAAAGAAAAGAGAATTAAAACAAACAAACAAATCATCTTGTGGTAAGGGTTGCAGTGTGTCATGCACATTTGTCATACACTATATAACCTTTTGTCTAAACATCTTTACTTGCAAAATATTCATCGCAATGAATGGTCTGGTTTGAGGCCTCTGGCTTCTGCTATACTATCAACAGTGGATCCTCATGGGGAGTCCTCTCAGATACCCTGTTGCTGCCCTGTGTCACAGAGACCCTGCAGCTTTGGATCTGCAGGTCCGGCCCCTTCATGTGCTCCAGCAGTTCATAGATGGGGTGGACCGTGGTTGGTTGGGGGCCAACTCAGAGCCCTGGGTCTGGGCCTGGGAGGWGCCTGAGTTGTCAGCCCACTGCTCTCCTATGCCCAACACCACCAGGGCAAGCCTTTCAGCACTGCTCTGGCTAGCTCACCCAATGAGCCAGCTGGCAAGGGGCAGGGGCAGCTGTCCTGTTCTTATGTTCTTGGGGCTGGCTTACATGTGCCTTAGTCACTAGGATCAGCTCTACTGTACTGCCCAGGTGAGGTGCAGGGCCTACTCTTCAGAGTGCTAAGGCCCATAAGGGGCAGGACCAGCTCTCCTGCCTGGCGCAGATGGTAAGGGGTGGGTGGTGGGGGTCTGCTTTCAATTTTTATGGCAAAATCAGCTCTTCCCTGTCTAAGGAGTCCAGTAGCAAATGAGTTGGTCAAGATGATGGTGGCAGCCACATACTGGCCCACAGTCCAGTTTTGTTCCTAGCTTCTTTGGGCCTCAGTTTTTTCAATAACATGGCCTAATATGTAAGGCACAACACAACTCCCAAGTTGTATATTGGTTACAAAGCTGAGGACTGCTTTATATTGTTATACAGCTGTGGAGTTCAAGACCAGCTTGAGCTGTATAGGGAGACCTGTCTCAAACCCCCAAAATACCGCCCCCCCCCTTCTCCAGGTAAAATTCACAGCAATATCCATTCTTTGTCCAGTCCTGTGAGTGTGGACAGTCCCACAGTGTCTGGTAGCAACTACCACAATGGGAACACAGGAGGTTCCACAGCCATTCTCCTTGAAATAGAGGCCACCGAGGATGTATTTTCTGAGCCTCTAGGTCTGCTATATAAACATGTCAACAGTCATGAAGTTAAGACTGACTTCTTGTCCTAGGCAGAGAATCCTTTAGAACCACTTGTGCTGATGTGAGCCTTGGTGCTCAGTCTTCTGTGCAGCTGACTGACAAGTATCCCAGGCACCAAGAGGACCCATAGCTAGTGTCTACCCAATAGTGGAAAAACATACAGCCTTTGAGTTTTTGGCAATTAAAAGCTACTGATTTGTCTTTCTTCTTCTTGTGTCAGCAGGAGGGAGGCATATTAAGAGTAGAACCAGCTGCCCTGTGCACGCCACACAGCCCTGTGCACGCTAGGCAAACCCTCCGTCACTGAGCCATGTCCCTAACCCCAACTGACTGCACTCTGAACACAATGGCTGGAGACAAAGGCTCTAGACTTAGGAGAAAATAGCTACTCTGCTGCCACGTTACCCCTACAACTTCCCCAAACAAATAAACCCCAAAAGAAGCAGGATGCTACTCAAGGTTTATGTGGGTCATCCAAACAACCAGTTTCATTTCAGCTGTACTAATCAATCCATGGGGTTAAATATCCACAAGAACAGACAGTGATTAAACAAAACAAAACTGCAAAGCTGGAATGCTAGACTCCAGGGCCTCACACTGTTGAGTTAGTCTCAGCGTGGCTAATGATTTTCATGAATAGAAGTTGGGTAGGCAGGGAGATGCTGGTAAAAGTCTGGTATGCCTTTTCTTTTGTATCCTAGCTGGCCTGGAAGCATGATTCTCCAGCTTTAGCCTTACAAGTGCTAGGGTAACAAGTTGCACCACCATGCCAGCACTGACTAGGAGACTCAATTCTACCTATATTCAGCATACAATAAGGGTTTAGAAACAGAAGCAAGCTTGAGGCTTTCAAATCCACAAGGCCCAGTTCAGAAATCCAATCATCAGACTTGCAGTTATTTCTAAGTTTGAACCAAATAAAGGAGGGGGTTAATATTCAATAGTTTTAGAAATACTTTGTAAAATTTACAACTAATTATAGAAAATATATTGTAAGGTGTATATCAAGAGTCTGAAAGAGATAACAATTCTCAACAACCAACAGCCCTAACTAGTCAGGCGGCCAGTCACCTAACTGCCAGCCACACTCTCAAACCTTGGCACGCCACAGCTCCATTTACCAAGGACACAYTAGCAGGCTCAATGTGATGAGGGTCATGTGGGACCTGAAGCCCAGGTAAGAGGGCAGTAACAGGAAAGACTCAGTTGCTCAAATTATCCAAAAACTAAAAGAGAGAACAATTTACTTCTGTCACATCTATTAAATAAAAATCAAAATGTTCCCACCAATACTTACTTCAGCAGCTTTTCAAAGGCATCCAAGAAGTCCTCACTTGTCATTATAGTGCAAAATATGTTCCTCCTGACATCAGTGTTCATTCTCTGTTTCCTTGCAAGCTCCAGCATTTTAGAGCTAACCTGAAAAGAGAAAGAACAGTGCCCAGACCATTCCATTATCTCAATGAAAGCAGTTTCCTCAGAGATGGGACACTGTTCTAACATGTCTCTAAACTTGAATTTCTGAAGAGTAACACTCACATTTGAACATGTGACTGTAAACTGTGTACATGTATGCATGTAAATACCAAGTCTGTATTCTTGGGCAAATCTGCAGAAGGAGAAAAGCTCAGTGGGAGCCTTTTCAGGAGGAGGATCAGATCTGTGCATCAGATGAAGACCAAGTTCAGATACAAGCTGCTGCCAGAGCCTGGGAGCCACAAGTACCAAGTGAGATGAGGATGCCCAGGCAGAAAAGACAAGGACATTGGAGTTACAATTTGAATCCACAGTAGGGACTAGAACCTATACCTCCTGGGAACAGCATGTTGAATTTCAACAACAGCTCCTATCAAATGAATTTCGTTTTCACACCTCTGTAATTCCATTTCTGTATTTTGTCTGAATTGGGGTTGAAACTTTTAAAAATTCTTTTTTAAAATTTTATTTATTGAATATCATCTTCATTTACATTTCCAATGGTAAAACCTTTTCCGATTTCCCCCCTCCCCAAAGACCCCAAACCCCTCCTCCCACCCCCTGCCTCCCCGTATATGCCTCTCCACCCGATCCACTCCCACCACCCCCCCTTGATTTCCCTTTGTTGGGGGCATCTATTGAGTGGCCCACTCCTCCCACTGACAAGGCATTCCTTTGTCACAGTTTTGGCTGGAACCATGTGTACCCCTTGGTTGATGGTTTAGTCCCTGGGAGTCCTGGGGTGTCTGGGTGGCCAACATCATTGTTCTTCCCATGGGGCTGTAAATCCATTCAGCCCCTCCAGACCACCCTCCAGCTCCTCCCTTGGGGACCCCATGCCCAGACCAATGGTTGGCTGCTGTCATCTGCCTCTGTATTTGTAAGGCTCTGGCAGAGCCCCTCCGGAGACAACTGATTTAATCATAGGCTGGCATGAACTACTTCTATCAAGCTGCCTGATAATCTTGTGTGGTACATTTCAAGAACACCCAGGATTAACAGGAAGCTACTTTAAGCAGAACAGACTTCTGAAGCACCAGGGTGCCCATAGTCAGGCAGCCAATAAGAGTTTTCATACCGTTCCTGCAAGTGGCTTCTGAAGGTGTATGTGATGACTATTGTCAATCATTGGGGTCCCACTCCATGCAGACCCCACAATCCACCAGCGACCAGTCTGCTCTGCATTCAAGATGCCATCCCAGGAGATGCGAAGCTGAGTTTCAGAACCTGAGCCAGCATTTCGAACCTGATTAAAAGAAAAGGCTTCATGAAGTGTCTCAGCTGATTCACACCTGCACTTCTGTCATGATTTGTTTGACAATGGCCGTTTTGGTGTACTACTATGGATGGCAATGCATCACAGACAACTGATTGGAAAAATGCTAGAAAGAGCCATCACCTCTCAGTGTGGTGTGTGTGTGAAGTCTGTGGTGTGTGGGCTTTACAGTCCAATTATAGCCCCCTCTTCCTCCTGGTTCCTCCTCACACAGCCCCTTCCCCATCCCCCCATCCCCTTCTCTGAGAAGTAGGAACCTCCCCTGAGTATCACCTCACTTTAAGCCCAGCCCTCAGGAGACAGGCTTCAATTCAAATGTGTGTGACCTGGGATCTGCACCAATGTGACTAAAAGACTCAGAATGACCATTTTGTRCTGTCAGGACTACAGGTTGAACACCTGAGGAGAGCTTCCTGGGTCCAGATGGGGTCTGGCCTTCTGAGTACCAACAGATAAGCCATCATACAGCCTGAGTTTAGCACCTCAGAAAATTTGTACAGGGTACTCAACTGATTTGATGGAATCATCACTACTGATATACAGTCCCCTCTTCTCATCSCTGTCCCTCCTCCTCCTCTTCCTTCTTCCTTCTTCTCTGTGTAGCCTTGACTATCTTGGAACTCACTCTGTAGACCAGGCTGGCCTCAAACTCAGAGCTCCACCTTGTTTCTGCCTCCTGAGAGCTGGGCTTAAAAGGAATAGGCCATTCACATGTAGCAGCAGTGCAGCTTTGTCTCCATGGAGGGCCCCCCGGCAACTGGAGCAGGGGCTGTCCCTGAACCTACTGACTGCCCATGGGTCCTGTTTCCCTGAGTCACCTTGTCTGGCCTCAGGGGGAGAGGAGCGTCTAGTCCTGCAGTGACTTGATGTGTTAAGGTGAGGTGATACTCAGGGGAGGTTCCTACTTCTCAGAGAAGGGGATGGGGGGGTGGGGGAGGGGCTGTGTGAGGGGGAACCAGGAGGAAGAGGGGGCTATAATTGGACTGTAAAGTGAATAAATAAATGAAAACAAAAAATGGTGTATGCCATTACCACCTGGCCAGATGTACAGTTTCAAAGACTTGTGCTGAACATAGCCTGAACCATTGTCACGGTGGGTCCATAATGGCATGGAGGTTCAGGATGAACCAGAATAGGGTGTCACTCACCAGAGCTCTCTGTAATTTCTTCAGTTTCTCCACAGGCTCAGGATTATAGCCAGGGATTTTACGCATGTCATTGTTCTTCAGAGCCAGCATTGTYTCCAACATAAACCGTACCTTACAGGAAAAGAAATCCACCCAAACTCATCATTAACAGTCACAGATGACTGAGCTTGGTAAGAACTACATCACAGGCGAAGCAGAGGGGCACCCCTGATGAGAACACTGACAGCTGGAAGCAGTCTGTGTTACCTTCAGCACTACATTCAGGGAGACAGTTTTTAAAACAGTAGAGTCTCAAACCTCAGCACTATTCACAGACCTTCCCTCCTTCACTCCACAAACCCAGCCCTGGTATAAGGATGACCCAGTAACCTGTATGACAAACCCTCCCTCAAGACTTAATCTAGATGCTAACTCGACTATTCAGAAGCAGGCCACCCTCCTTCCAGCCTCACCTCTCCCAATCCCATTACATGAAGGGCACCTCTGACTGGAGGGCTACATCCACTGTCACCACACTCACACAGGCTACTTTTGCTTCAAGATCCCTGAAGTCGTTTCCTGCTCTGGCTACCTCTCATCATTCTACACTGGGGTCAGAGTGGCYAGCAAAGTACAGGATCTGCCAATTAACTATCTATGCAGAACTTCCTCTACCTAAGGAAAAAACCTGGCTCCCTGGGTCYGTGTGTGAGGCTTTGGACCTAGTCTATCTTCTCTCTCCACACTGGTGCTCTTCATTAGGTCACTTTCTCCTTTCTTTTTGAGGGCCTCTCGGGTGCTGTTCTAACCCCTCACGTGAGGCAGGACCTATTTTACAGGAGGGAAACTGGCTGGTAAGACCCAAGACTCTGCTGCTCAGAAGCAGTGCCACACATCCAACCCAGGCTGACACCCAAGCCTCCTCCTGGGAAACAACTTCCGAGAGGACAAACAAATCCATTATAATCATAAAATATGTATGAGTTCTTAACAAAGAAACGGGTCCAAGCAGGGACCCCAACACTCAGAAGAGGATTATGAGTTTGAGGTTAGCCTGGGCTACATAGTGATTCCACCTCAAAAATTCAAGGAAACAAAAACAAAACTCCCTAAACCAAGGTCAGTTTGTAGACTAAGGACAAAACCACAGTAGCAGATAAGGAGGAAGAAAACAGAGAACATTAGAGCACGAACACCAGTGTCCAGCCAGACACTCATTTACATTCTGTCATCTATGCTTCATGGATACCCAGCACGTCAAGCAACACTCCTACCCTGTTCTGGTCCTGAAACTTGCTGCCTGCACCACCGGCTTGGGCCTGGGCTTCTGCGATCAGTTCTTTAAGTGACAAGGCATCATCTTTTCTCAATGCAAAGCCCACATTTTTCAGCATCAACAGGATCAGCTCAATGTCTTTTTCCGTAAAAGTTCCAACAAGCTTCTTTAAAATGTCAAAGATGAGGAGAGACTGTACCACGTGGAAATTGTACAAATGGGCAATCATGGTAAAGAGGTTGTCCAGTTCTTTCCCCTCACCTCCATCTCTATAGATAACATCAAATTTCTTCACTACAGCTTCAAGGAAGCAAGCACCAACCTGAAAGAGAGAAGAAACATCATGTCACTCTGGGACCCTGCCTTAAAAACTGCATCATGAATACAGGTGGGATAAAAACTCCGACAGGGGTGCTGGTAACTAACAATACAGGCTTCACATACGGATGAGAAGATTCTAGATAACAAACAGATATTACTGTGACTCCCTGGAAAAATTTCTTTTAAAAAAAAGTGCCAGTGAGATGGCTTGGCATAGAGGAGCTTGCTTCCAACCTGACAACCTGAGTTTGATGTCAGAATCAGTGTAAAGATGATAACCAGGGGACAGCACCAGGCCAAAAACCAGCAGAGGCCTGATGAAGTTGGACAAGGCTACTATGGCAGTCCTCTTGTTGTTCTGGAACATTCAATTTATACCTCCTATGTGTGTTTTGGGGAAGAAGGTGGCCAGAGCTTGAATCTATGGTGGTTCTGAACAAAGGCAGTGAATCTTGAAAGCAGAAATTGTAGTGACTGACCCTCCTGCTAGTAGCATTATCTTGTGACTATTTTCTTTTGCAGGACATCCAGCTGGGAGATGAGTGAAGCAGCTGTGATAGATGGGGGAAGGAAGGGCTGCTCACACAGTGATCTGGGACAGACCGGCAGGGACATATCACTGGATGTGATCCCTGGCATTCAGTCTGGGACTCCAGGAACTAGACAAGGGTAAGTAGGTTGTCAGCAGCTGGTCAAAAACTGGCTCAGTGTCAGCAGATATGTGCAGTTACAGAAAAATTCAGATTAAGCCGAGTGTGGTGGCGCACGCCTGTAATCCCAGCACTTGAGAGGCAGAGGCAGGCGGATTTCTGAGTTCGAGGCCAGACTGGTCTGTACAGTGATTTCCAGGACAGCCAGGGCTACACAGAGAAATYCTGTCTCGGGGGAGTGGGAGGGAAGGAAAAGAAAAATTCAGATTAGGTATGACACATTGACAAAAGAGTGCTAATGAGATCCAATCAGCTCAAAGTATAATGGGCAAGTCCACACAGGATTGTTGTAAGACTGCAGAACAATGAAGTTGAAGACTCCAGAAAGATACAGCAGACTGGCAATATTGATTTCTGGAAGCCAAAACTAAAGACTGAGGCTTGACTCCCAGTTCAGGTTTTCTCACTTTAGAAAACCCTGAGAACACTCTCACACAGCAGTACATCATYTTATGCTCAAGTACAGTGTTAACAAAGACAGGATTCTTCAGAGAGCAAGAAACACTGAGGCACTAATTTGGGTATGTTTTCAGCACACTAACAGGTCTAATTATGTAGCAGGCCAAGATTTAAATTCTATTATTTCTTTAAAATTAAGCATATTAATATAACTTAGAAATATGAACAAATATATTGTTAATACTGACTCTGGCCGGGAGGTGGTGGCGGCGCACGCCTTTAATCCCAGCACTTGGTAGGCAGAGGCAGGCAGATTTCTGAGTTTGAGGCTAGCCTGGTCTACACAGTGAGTTCCAGGACAGCCAGGGCTGTACAGAGAAACCCCGTTTCGGGGGGGGGGGGGGAATAGTGACTCTGATATGTGAATTTCAGCACAAATCTGCAAAGGCCTAAATGTTAATGCTTGAGGGAAGACACAAAGTAGCTGAAAACACCTTTAACATGATTTTTTTTCCTTCCATGAGTTCCTGGGAGCTTTTTCTCAGCACAGTGTAATGGAAACCAGCATCCTGAGAGCAAAGCACACCTGGCACAAGCTTTAGTGAATGCCATTAGCTAAAGTACTATAATGACTTCCCCTTGAACAAGTCATCTCATTGTTCTTCATGCTATTAGAAAAGGTTTAAATGGGAAGTAGGACCAATAATWTCAGGTCTTCAAATCAAGTAAATTCCTGATGTGCTGTGGTGGCCACATCTATGACTTTTAAAATAACTCACTGAAATGCTGCTTACACTAAAATCACTTTAAGTCTGCTGAACTGTCCCAGTGTGATATAGGGTGGGGGAAACACCACAGAAGCCAGAGAACAATGTCAATTACTATGATTATGGGGCACAAGGAAAGCTGTCCAGGGCATTCATTATGCTTTGTAATGGCAAGAAAATGGACTCAGACATTCACATGTAAAAATAAGCATAGCCCTTGGCAGGGCAGAGTGGGGAGATGACCACAGAAGCACAATTCCTGAGGTAGCCAAGGCAGATCTTGCACACAGGGCCTTTGAGGTGGTTGAGCAACTCTGTCCTCTGTCCTTAGCTTCCCAAGTCTTTCACTTGTCAACTTCACTGACTCCAGACTGGACTATTATTCCAGACGACACGGTTAGGGTATGGAGAAAAGGCGCAGATGTACCTCTATTCCGACTGTGTGGTGGAGGATGCTGACTAAGAAGACATGCTCCATCATCAGTCTGCTGGGCATGGCTGAGGTAGTGACACAGGCATCCATGAGGGCAGTAGTCAGGGTGTCATTCATGTGCTTCCTGCTGTGGGCCATGTACAACTCCTCTAGCTGCCCACTTATGGAAGCCATGTTTGGCTCACTCAACCTGCAGTAGAATATGAACAAAGTGTTATCAATGCATACTATGTGCCTTTTATGTGTATTTCTAAACTAGAAGCCACCCTGACTTTGCCACCAAAACCTGGTGCATACTGCTCATAACACACTCTAGAGTCCTGAAATAATGTCAGTTATCTTTTATACAATAATTGAAATAACGACAGTAGTCTTTTAGCAGAGCACAGCCACTAAAGCATGCCCTAGGGTCCTCCCTTAGTCTGTACATATGCCCCAAAGTAGTCTAACATCCCCCCAGAGGCAGTGATCATGGGTGGTAAGTTAAGAAAAAAACATGAACTAGTTTCATCTCTTAGATGACACAAACACAGTCAGTTTCTAAATCCATTATGTACTGGTGCTTAAACCTGAACCTGCTGTTAAAACAACAGGTAATGGCAAAGTTACAGGATATTATGGGCTTGAATGAAAAAGGAATAAAAAGCACTGAGGAGAGAAAAAGAGATGTGACAGAACAGCCATGTATCTTGATATCAGTAGCAGTCACTTAAATCTTCAGACAACAAAACTGCACAGAATCAGCCTCAATCTCTCTTTTCCTTCTGAGTCCTGGGATTACAGGTAAGTACCACCACCTCTAGTTTATGTGGCCTGGCAAGCGAGGAAGGGTCAGGCTTTGTGTATGTTAGATGAATATTCAACCAACTTAGTCACACTACCGGCTCTCTCTCTGTTTTTAATGTAGTCTAGCCTAGGAGTGATTCCTCTAAGGACCTACATACTCTGTCTTTGTAATTCCCAGTGATCTACAATAACAAGTTAAGCAACAAAAGAACAATACATATTTGAAATCTGACAAAACAGGAAGAGGTGCTAGAGGTCAGGACAGTGGTCATCTTTGGGGCTTGGAAGAGGGACCTGAACGAGGTTGAGTGAGGGACACGAAAGAAGTGAAGAAGGCTTTAGACAAATGATTACAATTCATTTGTTAAGACTAGAAAGCCAACAAGGAAAGGTAAGTGATAAATTCCCACTCATGTGGCTTCCAATGAACCTTCTGATGCTTTATTCTTAAAATGGACAATTAAACAAAATGATGGTGACTCAAGAGCTGAAGACTGTGCTTACCACTAGATGAATTCACTTCAGCAGGCCAAACCTGCAGACTTCAGCCAGGCCACTCCTAGGACAGAGTCATTCCCTGATTCTTTCTGCTTCTCAGAATGACCCTGTGGGCTGTTTTCAAACACGGAAAGGGCAATACATAACAGCTGAGCATCCTACCTCTTCATGTTTAAGTTCGGTTATGTCACACCAAGAACAAGGATCCAAAACACTGCTTTTTAGATAGTTTCTACAGTTGTTACATATTTCTGTAAGGTTACCTGTTAATTAGGCCTTTAACATGTTTCTTGAGCCTGTCTAGCTCTTCTTTCTTGTGGACATCTACTGTCTCCTCACTCCTCAACCGAGGAGGGACGTACTTTTCACCACTTTCAACACAGTGACTCTCCTTGAAAAACAGGAATGAAATTGCAAACAAAAATTTACAGTGGAAAATCCAGAATCTTTTGTTGTTGTTGTTACTTACTCCAAATACTAACCCCATGAGAACTTGGAGCAGCTATCATTACAGGATACTGCTATTTAACGAAGTGAAACTCTATGAACTCCTAGACTGGCCTGGGTCAGCCTGTCTCTCAGCAGGCTGTGGCTGCTACTGTGTTAATACCAATACTGTTCTGTACACGTTTGGAATGACAGCCCGGAGGGCATACAGGTTGTTTGTGCCATACCTGGTGGTCTCTGTCATCTTCTGAAGACCTTTCGCTCTTTTCTACAACTTCTGCAAAACGCACTTTCTTATTCCCTTTCTTTCCTCGAGTCCCACTTTCTGCTTCTCCTTTCCTTTGCGAGTTTACACCTTCCTGATCCTCCTGCTGCACTTGCCAGTCTGGGTCCTCCTCACTTTCTTCAGAATTGCTCTCTAGGTCACTCTCCAAGACTGTTTGTCCAGTCTCCAACTTTTCTTCCACCTCTTCCTCGCTGCTTTCGTACAGGCCGCCGCTTCGCCCACATTCCAGAGCCCCCAGGATGTAGTCCAGACCGTCACGCGCGAAGCTGAGCGGCACCGAGCTTCCGTCGCCCTTCTTCTTACGCTTGTGGAGGCCGAGGCACCGTTCCAGCTTTCGGATCTCTCGGTCCTCCTCCTCGTTGGCCGCTAGAAGTGCCCGCTTCCGGGCGGTGGCGGTGGCGGTGGCGGTGGCRGTGGCGGGGCCAGGCTTTCCCGGAGCACCTTTAGCCTTGGAGTAGGAACTCTTGGCCTTAGGCTGGGCCGCCGAGGCCTTGGTGTTAGCGGACGGAGCCCTGGCCTTGGCAGGGGTGGCTGCGGCCTTGGTGGGGATCGGTCTCATCTCAGTAGGAGGTCGCGTCTCCGGGCCACCGTGAAGCCCGACACTCCCCTTTTGGTCCCCAGACCCGGACCCTACAGTTCTCTGCAGGCGCCGCGCTTTCCTCAGCTGTCGCTTCTCCTTACGAAGCTCTTTGCGGCTCYTGCGGCCGCCGAGCCGGGAGCGCACCACAGCGCTGCGGTTCTCGCAGGCTTCGCTCTCGGAGGTAGCCCGCACGAAACCTTCCACGGCCAGCCGCAGCCGTTTCAAGGGTCCCTCCCTGTCGCCCAGACCACGACGGCCGCCGCTACGTTTTGCGCGAGCCATGCCCCTGTGCTTTGCACCACAACCCACAGTCCCCATGCCTACAGACGCCGCTAACTTCCGGGATGTTCCGCGTCGTCACTTTCGGCAGGGGCGGGACTTCCGGACGCGAGCTTCTCTGGACTAAAAATTGAGGCTGTTGGGAGGTCCCCTCTGCTGGTCAGAAAGCTGCAGTCACAGACACTAATAGAGCCCTTTAAAATCTGAAGTTCTTGTACTTTGTTTTGGGGTTCCCTGAGGAAATCAACCCTAGGTATGGATGTATCATAATTTTTTCACACATCCTTGCATTTTCGTGCATGCGTGTGTACCCAAGGGAAGGCAGTCAAGCGCTCCTCAGCTGAGAGTCCCAAGTAGCTAGAACTCCAGGTCCACAGCATTGCACCTGACTAGTTATTTCCAACATATTTATATTAGAAATGATGCTGTAATAAATACCTTTGAATATACAGAGTTTTATGTTTTAAGGAGCAGAATCTGAAGGCCACATTTTAAGAAGGGTGATTTCTGAAGTAGAGTTTGTCTTTTTATAAAATGAATGTGATGATACTGCTGACCTTATAGGGTATGAACATTAGGCAGGGTAATGGTAGTGGAGAGCTTAGAACAATGCGTGATCCTTGCTGAAGAAATATCCATAGAGTTCTGGGCCGACAAGGTTACTGTAGTCACTATTAGCAATAGTGCAGCTCATGTTTGAATTGCACAATTTGTGAATATAGGGTAGGTACAGCCTCTGTCATCACCAATGATATCAAAGAAAGAGAGGGAATTCTGTAGACTCCCATGTGATCCCGAGAGAATGGCTTGAAGGGGGATGGGAAAAGGGTGCTGACTAAAGTGGGAGGATAGATCCTGTTTGGAAGAGGATGAAGTGTGGTGGCTGCTGTACTGGATGGTCTTTTGTAAACTTAACGTAAGCCAGGGTCATCTGGGTAAAGGGAACCTCTATTGAGAAAACACCTTCATCAGACTGGCCTGTAGGCAAATTTTGAGACATTCTTTGTTGCTGCTGTTAATCATTGGTTTAGGAAGGTCTGCCCCACTATGGGTGGTACCACTTTTGCCCAAGTAATCAGGGAGAGTTATAGCAAGTACAGGTGTTACGGAGTGTGTGACTCCTGGGAAAAGGCCATGGACTCAATCAAATTAGATTTATTGATCATTTTGCTAGCAGGAAGRACAATCTCTGAGCCATATTTGGATTTCTTTGAAGAATGGGTATGAGAAAGGTATTTTTTAAAAGGCAAAAACCATAAGATCTTCAATATCTATGAAAGCAAGCAAAAACTGGACTGTTCTGCCTAGTTAAGTTAACTCAAAGGCAACTCAAAACCATCTTTGGGTATTTGGGTAAGTTACAGAAGCAAAAGAAAAAAGCAATTAGTCAAATAGACAATCATAGCTATACATTTTTTGGGGGTGGGAATTGGGGTGTGTCACAGAGTCAGGGCTACCAAGAACTTATCATCCAGGGACTAGAGTCACAGACAAATGGCCAGTGGGTACCAAGATGGATGCCTGGCATAAAATTGGAGTTTCATTAGAATTACATAGAAATGGTGGCTGAGCAGAGCCTGAAAGATTGAGCAAACAGTGTTCCTCCACTGTTCCTGCTTCAGTTCCTACCCCCAGGTTCCGGCTTTGGTTCTTGCCCTGATTTCCCTCAAAGGTGGACTTGATGTGAAAGTCTAAGCTAAATAAACCCTTCCTCCTCAGTTGCTTTTTGATCGTAGTGCTTATCATCGTTACAGAAAGCAAACTATCATGGTTACTTTTCATTGTCAGTCTGACTGGATTTACAATCACTTGAGACACAGAGGCTCTTTTAAGTTTGTCCATGGGGCATATCTAGCTGGTTAATAGATAGAAAAAAGTTCATCCCAGATGTGCTTACATTAATTATCTCATGGGCAGGGTCCAGATGAAATGAAAGGGAAAAGAAGAAAGCCAGGAAGCCCTGGAATTGCCCTTGTCTCTGCTGTGTGGGCCACGTGACTATTCTATAAAACATGTTCCTCTTGACATTATCTGAACCACCCTTCCAGGCCTTTCCTTCCATGATTGACAGAGACCATCTGGATGATCCAAAATAAGGGTTGTTTTCTTCTTCTTCATTCTTTTTTTTTTTTTTAATTTATTTATTATTCATTACAGATGTCTGTGAGCCACCATGTGGTTTCTGGGAATTGAACTCAGGACCTTCGGAAGAGTAATCTGCTCTTAACCTCTGAGCCATCTCTCCAGTCCCTTCTTTCTTCCTCTTCTTCTTCTTCTTCTTCTTCTTCTTCTTCTTCTTCTTCTTCTTCTTCTTCTTCTTCTTCTTCTTCTTCTTCTTCTTCTTCTTCTCCT
>BDUI01003876.1:65966-77945 GCA_002335545.1 Apodemus speciosus
AAAAAAAAAAAAAGAAGAGGAAGAGACTCAACAGTCACATGTTCGGGAGCAGCCAGTGACGATTCTAAACCATAGTGAGGGCTCTAGAGACCCATCCCTTAGATTCCTAAATAGCAGGTGTCACATGACAGTTCCCTCGTGACAACGCTGTGTGATGTAAGGCACCCTGACAGCTCAAAGCATAATTATGCCAGGAGTGTGAGGACAGTGTAGACATGGGAGCCCCGGTGGGATGCCTGGGATTCGCTTAGAACTACAAGCAAATTAAGGCAACTTTCTGTGTCTAACTCTGCACTGCAGGCCCAGTACCCTGTGTGGTGCCACTCAGGTAGAACTCTCTGTGAACACTGGCCACCAACCCCATCATATCCACCACTGGACACTGGMCACCACCACCATCATATCCACCACTGGACACTGGACATCACCATCATGCTAAGCATCACTGGACACTGGCCACCACCACCATCATATCCACCATTAACAGGCAGCCACAGACACTTCCCCACTAGTCTTCAGTTTATCTGAAATCCCCCGTCAGTTACAGAGTTCTCTCTTTCCCCCTTGCACCAGTTACTCATTATTTTGATAAACCTAACTCAATTATATGCTAATAAGACCATGCCCTCTAATTATTTTCTTGTCAGGATCTTTTTCAATGTTTGTCTAGTTTTCATCCTCCAATTCTCAAAACACATGTCCTTGGGAAAACTTTCTGTGAATGTCCTGTCTAACTTATTTAGACACTCCACTGTCCACTCCAGCCTCTCCCAAAACTCTTTTGTTTCATAAGACTTGTTGAGATTTGGAATTCTCCCCTTTGCTTGCTCACACATTTGCTAACATCCACAGAGGGTCTTGTTTGCCATGCTCTTCCCGATCTGTGCCTGCYGGGAAGATACAAGTGTTTCTCATGTGAATGATACAGGAGTCACAGTGGTCACCAAGAAACCACAGGAGCAACTTACAAAAGTACTCCTCAGATGAATCAAAAACCTGCCGCCCAACCAGCCTTCTTGGGATCTTTGGGCTCTTTAGTTCTGAAATTCTTTGTCTGTGTCTTCTGTTTCCTGCTGTATACCCACAATAGCTCCCGTCACAATTAATGTTCTAAGATTGGACATATGAGTCTATGAGTCATGAGCTCTTCCTCTAAGAAGGAAGAGCTATCTACTCATCTGCTATAAATTATGCAAAATAGGATGAACGTCAAGGTGGACATTAAGACACGTTTCGGGAAGGCAGGCCAACTCTGACTGCAGGTCTCTTCCTGATGGCTTCACTGATGAAGTTCTTACTGCAGAGCTCTCACTGAACTCGGCTTTGATCTGCTCTCAGGCTTGCTGCAGCACTCCGGGTCCCATTTCAAGTCTCAATTACTGTGAAAGGCACCAAATCTAGCTTTGATGGTGTTCGTGGAAAATGGTAGAAAATTCAGGTGATTTGAGGAAAACTACATGAACAAAAATGAGCCTACTTGTTAGAGAAAACAACTTCTAGCAGTTTTTTTATGGCTGCGATGATACAGGTGAATCAGGCAGGAGACCAGGTGAAGGTGGTCACTGACACCTGCCATCTTCTGAGGTCAAGGTGGGAGCACTCGTGGGTGTGTGTTGAGGACTGTGCTTTGGAGTTTGCTTCAGTTCCTCCCCTCAGTCCTAGTTTGGGTTTCAACTCTTGGGTTAGCTCTCAGAAGCACAAGAAATGGCCTTGGCTGTGACCTTAACACCAGCATGAGGTTTTCATTTGGTTTTAAAGCTGAGTTCTTGAGAGATATCACTTGAGAGTTTCTCTTGGAGGACTCTGGGGAGTGGAGAGCTGAGGCAAGCTAGTCCCTTGATCACACAGCAGTGTTCTTCAGGGAAACGCTAGAACACAACACCATAAGTGCTACCTCCAGGAAACCCCAGGGCTCGGCAAAGCCCAGCTGTGGAAATGCTATCTTGGGGCTCTACCAGCCTCATTACTTCATCAGGACTTTCTCTATGCTCTCGTCCCTATCTCTTCTGTTCTCAGGAAAATCAAATGGATATTAATCCAGAGTTGCGTTTTGTTTTCTGTGTTCTCGGGCTCTTTTTCTAATCTAGTCATGACCAATCTCAAYGAAAAATACATTGAGATTGCCTCGAAGGTTGAATTACAAGGTGTCCACAGAAACTTGGATTCCAGAAACAACAGTTATTAGGGGCTGCGCGCTCTGGAGTTTGTGCTTATTTTGTTGTTCGCCCTGCTGCCTCCAGCTGTGCACCCAGACGCTGGTTCACTTTACCGTGCGGTTCTGTCTTGTTTTCTGTTGTCAGGGCATGAGGGGATAGAGAAGAAGAAACCACAGAGAGGCATAATGTTTTGTTTTCTCTAGCCAGGGTGATGAGTTCTTTATTTCCTGGTATTATGCCACCCTCAGGCTTGAGAGTCTTTTCTATGACCTCTCCAACTCCATGACCTGCAAAATGGTCTATTGGTTCCTACAGATTCATAATTCGACCAAAGAATTTTATGGGTTTGAAATCTGGGCTTGAATAAAAGGAAATTAAAGTGCCCAGGTTAATCATAGAATGAGGGAACCGATAATGCAGAGTGTTTCCACCTACATATATTGGATTTCTGGAGAATTTCTGCACATAGGTCAGGTAGACAAGAATGGTTTAGTCTGGGCCGAGTCCCACATAGATCCTGGTAAATGTGGATGGATGGTAAGGAGAGTGAGGGAGTCAAGCTGGGAGATGTTGGAACCAATATGGACTTAGCTAACTTAAGTGAGTGTTTACAATGTGCTAAGCATGGACTAATACCAAGGGGATTTATTAAACCTCATCACTGTCGTGCTATGAGGAAAGAATTAATATCGTTATCCCCATTATGAATGAGAAAGCTGAGCGGGGCGAGATTAAGTTATTTAGTCAGTTAGTGGAAGAGGCTGGTTTCAGAACCATGCACCCTTCCCACAGCACGAGCACTCTGGGACAGAATATATGAGGAGGTGGGAGCTGCCAACTTTCTGGCTTGAGCAGTCCATCTTCTGTGGCCCAACTTCCAAAAACAAGGAGACCTGAGTGTGTGCAGAGCACGGCACTAACCCCACATGGAGATGTCCGGATGCACAGGCAGTCCAGCCAGGCCCAGGCAGATCGAAGGATCAAGCAATGAGTGGTTGATTACATTATATAAGGCCTTTTATGAAGTTAAAACATAACTACATTTCCCCTCTTCAATTTCCATTTCCTCCCTCCAACCCATCCCATTTACTTCTCTCTCTCTCTCTCTCTCTCTCTCTCTCTCTCTCTCTCTCTCTCTCTCTCTCTCTCTCTCAAATTCATGGTCATTTTTTTCATTGTTGATATACATTCTTTTTCTTCTTCCCCTAACTACATATATACAACCTTCTATGTTACTTATATGTCTTTTGCATGTTTCAGGGTTCACCACTAGGTATTGAATAACCAATCAGGGAGCTCTTCGTTGAGAAGACTATTTCTTCTCAGTTAACGTTCCCTAGTTGGCTGTTCTTTGTCTAGGGTTGCAGAGGACAAATGGTCTCGTGGTCCCAGCCCCAACTAAAACATCTTCAACACAACACCTGTACCTCGGGCTCAGGGAATATTGTGGAAGATGGTTCAGGAGATTGTAAGAGAAAGTTTGCTGGAAGATTGCATTCCTAGAGATAAAGACCTCTCAAAAGAGTAAATGGAAAGTTTTGGGGTCAGAGCTTAGCAACTGTAACTCAGCTAATCTCTTCGCTCTATACCTAACTTCTCAGGATCATCAGATGTTCCCAGACATGGTGCTGAGTGTTTAGGTCCAACGATATCAATGGATTACCTTATGCTAGACCCTCAGTCATCGGCAAGAAGGGACCTGTGTCCTAGAGCTCAGAAATCATTGGCCAGTGAAAGAGGAAGGGGCGTGGCTAGATCCCCCGGTACCAGGAAGTTTGTAACTGCTTCACAGAATACCTTGGCATAACTGGAATGGCCCTGAGGATACAATTAAAACAAAACAAAACAAGCAACAAAAAACTCCACTGAAACAGATGGGTGTTTGATTTCCTCTGATATCCTGAGCTGGAAACAAAGAAAATGACTGTTACAGAGAGCAGTTCAAAGCACCCAAGGAGTCCAGTGTGGAAGGAAGACTTTAAACAATAAACCATAAATGCTGTTGCAGTCGTCAATGTAAGAAGCAGCTAGCTGCATCTCGCAGCCCCCCCACCCCCATTCATGTCTGGTTTCTCTAGATAAAGGTTTCTCTTCTCCTAACCCATCGAATGAGTTTTGAATGTGCACCTGGTGGCTATATTTATGCACAAAGTGAAACTATTCATGGGTTAATCCACCCAAAACCTTAATGTAGTTCTTTAGTAGTATTCCTGTGTGTATGTAGCCCCACAGGACAGAGAGCAGGCTTTGCCATTTTGTCCCTTTGCAGACAGCTCTGGAATGAAATGGGGCTTCGGGTCCAGTCTTTGTACAAAACATCAGATCATTATCGGGGATTCAAGAGATGCAGGGATTCTGAGCCAAAAGGTTTGGCTTTGGAACTGGGTTACTATTCCTTTGCAATGATTTCCGTAAAAGGAGACTTTCCATCCTGGGGCAGGAAGTGTTTCCCCTGCTATCTTTTGTTTTCTAACCTGTAAGTTCAGGTTGAAACTCCCATCATAGCTCAAGTGTCAGAGGTCACCTTTCAAATATGCAGATGGCCACCTTCAGGATTCATATTCCCTCTATCTGTCCCATCTCCCAACCACCTTTATCCCCACTTCACTAATTACCATTGACCCTGTAAGCTTGGTTTCTTTAATGTTCTTTTGTGCAATATATGCTCAAGACACTGCGTCCCTTTAGCAAAACCTTGTGGCTAGATCTGTGGGTACCAGAGTCATCCTGATGCACCCTTGAACAATAAACAATGCCCACCACAGTCGCTAAAATACCCTTGCTTGGTTGCCAAATTTTAGGCAGCCTTGATATTATCTGCTTTTCTGCTTCTCTCTGCCTGAGTCTTGGCCACGTTGTTTTATTAACTAATTGAAGCCTGTCTAACTTTCTCAACATTCAGTGGGGAAATTCCATTTGAAAATTCTTTTTCCCTGTAATTTCTACTATGTGCTTGAAGAGAAAGAAGATATAAAGATAAGAAATAGCATCTCGCTCTCTCTCCTCTGTGTGTGTGCGCGCGCGCGTGCGTGCGTGCGTGCGTGCATGTGTGTGTGTGTGTGTGTGTGTGTGTGTGTTCTTTTCTGCTTTTCAAATGATGTAGGGAGTTTGAGCAACCTCCCTACCCCCACTTCTCCTCTTTGAAGCTAACCCTGATTTCCACTCCCTAAGAATGAGTTTCTTTTGGAAGGCGTGGGTACGAGGGAGGGAACTGTAGGACCTGCCTAAGGGTGCATCTTCCAACCCATCCTAACCTCAGAAGACTCAAAGGCTCACATTCCAGGGAGCCGCTGAGCTCCCTTAAGGCCTGTTACACAGCCCAGTTCTGCTCAAGTGTGATAGCATCTGACAGAGGTTTCCGTGAGTCCCATGGTGAGAGCACCGAGCTATGTGGGCCCCGCTCCGCCCCCGCCCTGGCTAGGTTCACTAGGGGACGACTTACTGTGTTCTTGGGGCATCCAAGCTGCACACTCTCAAGTGTAGGTGGGGCAGGGGGCGAGGCTATGTGCACTGTAAAGAAAGAAAGAAAGAAAAGAAACGAAAAAGGAGAGCAGAGAGGAGGGGGCCCGAAAGGAATAGAGACCTGAAGACTAGACTACTCCCTGGCTTCAGGGACAGCATCACTCAGATCCTGATGGGGGACTCCCTGGGAGGGGCTGGCATTTCTCTGGATCCTCTTGGACTTGATGCTCAGACAGGTAGTTGGGGAAAAAGAATCAAGCTGTCAGCTGAGACTGAAGGCGGTTCAGTGGCGTCCAGCACCCTGCCTTACGCGATCGCGCCCCGATCTGGTTCAAGCACGCGGTGCAGGTGTCATCTCCCCTGGTGCCCCTCCTGGGAAGGGGGACAAGTCACTTCCGAAGGGACGGGCGGCAGGCTGGAGAGGAGGCGGGGGAGGGGCKGGGGGCAGAGGGGGCGGGGCGGGGGGCGGGTGCCCCCCTGAGAGCCACGCCGGGCCGGGTACCGACTGCCATCCTGCCGCAATTTCCCTGTGTCATGGCTCCGGTCTCTTAGCAACAGCCGCCAGTCCGGCCGCCCGGAGCAGCCGCCACGGGCTCAACTCCACCCGGCGGAGCCCGGCGCGCCGCAGCCACACAAAAGAGGCGCAGGGCTGGGGAGCGCGCGGCCGCAGGGTCGGCAGTGTGCGCAGCGGGAGGGGACCGTGGCAGCGGAGGAGGCGCGCCCGAGGGAAGAAGGGCTCCAGGCGGCGCGCGGGATGCGGAGGACCTGATACTTCTTGGAAACTCTTGGAAATGGCTCCCGCCACCGCGCCCGAGGGGACTGCGAGCCCCTGGCCCAGGTTCGTCCCCGCCCGGCTGTCCAGCCTCTCTCGCGCCCGGGGCTCCGGGGCGCTGTCCCTGCGCTCAGCCGTCGGCTCGGGCTGAAAAGTTTCTCCATGGTTCTTTGTGTCTCCCGAGCTGCCCCGGTCTCCCTGGGTAAGTGAGCGATTATTGTTTGCTTAGAGTGCCTCCATTTTGAGCATTTCTGTCAATCCCCGGCCTCCGAGCCCCGTTCACTAGCCCCCCTATCCCTGAGCCCAGGCCCCTTGGCGGGTGTTCCGAGCCAGGTGTTCTCCTGGGCGTGCTACCAGGGCTGCGCTGCCTAGAAAAGGCGAGTTGGGGATTGCCTTCACTTCGCTCCAGCCAGTCCTCCCTCCAGAGGCGGACTCGCAGCTGCTGCACTCATGTGACTAGACCAAAGCAAGGGCAAGGGACTCGCGGCCCTGCGGGCCAGGGGCTAGGGGTCGAGGACCTGGTTTGGGTGCAGGGCACAGCATCGCTCACAACCTGGGGCCCCAAGTCTCTGATGCTGGGCTCTATCCATCATGAGCGGAGAACTTGAATCTCTCTCTTGGAAGCAGTTGTATTTTTAGACATCCCTCATTTGATTTCCCCATCCTCCATTCCTTAGCCCAGGCAGGACTCGCGCCAGGCAGCCAGTGCGCAGGCAGAGGAGATCTACTGCTAAGTTTGTTTTCCTTCCTTCGTGAGGTCCAAGGAAAGCTTCAATGGGGGCTTTTCTGTGTCACCTGACCTTTGTCAGTATTCTGTGTCAGATCGTGATATGCTGTAAAGGAGTTCATCTTTCAAGAGAGCTGGGAGAGTAATAAACTAGGGAATAATTACTAGCTATTAAACTAATTTTAAATATCGTCTGTAAACCATTGTTGAAATCTATTCCAACTTTCCTTGTATTCTGCTGGATGTAAAGCCGGCTTACAGAGGAGGAATACAGAAAGGTGCTTTTCCCCCTCCAAGACATCCAGCTCCTGGAGGCATCTGATCAACACCCAACAAAAAAACAGCTTCCCATCTCTCTTCAGAGAGCCACCCTGGCTGCTGAAACTGGCTTTGTTTCTGAAATGCCTAGACCTTAAAGTCTCCTGAAGCCAATCCAGACTTCAAGATTATTAAAGACGCTGGAGCCTACAGGTCAACTAAAGCAGCAAAATTTATGCTGCAACCACACAATAAGTATAAACATGGGGGAGAATCTCTCGTGCATATTTGGTGTTTATACTTACTGGTAGAGGACCCTTTAAAACCCAGATTTTAAAGGTTTACAGATGTGGTCTCTCCGTTGTCTCCTCCCTAAAACACTTATGATTTCTTTACTGAATTCCAACCAAGTTCCAAAGAGAGATTGATTTTGCAAACAATACAAAAACCTGACTGCCATTTGCTTGACCATGTGGAGAAAAGATCCGTAACCAGACTGATATACTGGAAGGAATCAAGGGCCATAGCTCTTCACTCAATCATCAATTAAATGCGAAATTCTTCCCAAATAACTTACATTTGCAAAGAATAATTTATTCTACTACACGGACTGTCTTTAAAGGAATACATACATGCATACATACATACATACATACATACGTACATACATACATATGTACAAAGGCCTGTGATGGCCATCTGTATCTTTAAGAGCAGCACAGTGCCCTTAGTTTATGCCCTTAATTTTTAGTATCTCTGTTACAGGAGGGAACATAGAGAATGCACTTTGAAGACCCAGCAGGACTGGAATTTTAATATTTGATAGATAACCACATACAGGCATCAGTTCTTATTCCTACTTAGACTATTTAGTCAACAGTCCCAAGAGCTCCCCAGAGCTAGGCCACTGTTGCTGCCTCCTCTCTCTCTCACGCCCCCTCCCCATAACCTCCTGAGAAAGGTTGGAGAAAACAGCTTTTATTTGTGGAAATGCCTTCCTATAAATCACCAGTATGTAGACTGCTTTACCTGGGTAATTGCCTATTCATTTGAACACGTGGGTTCTGAAGAATACTGTTGCTATACTGATAAAGGGTCAGAAAGCTACTGTGGTAGAATTTTTCTAATATTGTCATTTTCCCACACAAGAGAAAGATATTTCTTGGGAGATTCCAGAGGACTTCTCATATCCCCTGATGAAATCTAGCACAAGATACCTTTAAAGGGAGTTCCTCCAGGGGAGGAGAGAAAGCCAGAAGGAAGAGCTGGGTTACATAACAGTTACCTAAAAGGAAATATTCCATACCAAGAAGCTGTCCAGATGTTGCAAAGTGGAGATGAGAGGAGTGGGAGAGGGCTCTGCTTGCCTATTGCTCCAGGATTAGAGTAGCCGAGAGGCAACTTTACGGAAAGATTTGTTGTTGGTATTGAAATAATATCTCTGAGATTTTCTGGGCAGTGGATGGTGTCAGTCATCGGAAGTCAGCCATCCTGTCCCTGTGTGGTGGTTTGCTCTTGTCCTGGGTAATGAATTCTTTTTATACAGTAGTAACTTTCAGAACTGTTTGGTGACTTTTGGGCCCCACTTGGGCAAATTTCCTGGCTCAGAGGCCTGGCACACCAGAGGCCCCTCCTTTGGGAAACTTTTCCATTGCAGTGAGAGGCAGGGGTGGGGGGCGGGGAGGCTGTGACCAAGAAAGTCCTCAAACATTACTTTTGACTCCCTATATCCATGGGATTTACAAGTATGTCAGGACTCCCGCTGGCTGTCTGCCAGGAAGCTTTCAGATGGAGAGGTTCTTGGAACATGTGGGGGATGGGGTGGGGAGAGGGGAAAGCTTTTCTCAAACTGGTTCAAACCACCTTTTCCTTCCATAACACAAACCCATCTTTGGTCTGTGTACACAGCTCTTGGCCTTGGGGTGGGGGTGGAGACACACCTGGAGTCCCATCCAGGGACAGGGGTAATCCTGGCACGTGGGCTGTTGCGGCAACCAAGCCAGCACCCTCTGACTGTGTTCCTCTGCTTTGCTGCAGGAGGAGGTGACCAAGCAGCTAGTGGGCAGCTGGCGCTCCCCCCACACAAGCTTCGGCTGCAGCCCTACGGGCTGGCCTTGCATCCCACCCGTTCACCATGATCGCCACCGGTGGCCTGCTGAGGATATCCGCGAGAAAGCAAGATCCTCTCAGGCCCCCGAGTCAGGTCCCTAAACGCAAGAGGAAAGCCAAGAAGAGGCGTAAAAACGACGTGGTGGTGGTGAAAGGCAAGCTGAAGTTGTGCTCCATTTCGGGGCTCATTGCCCTTTGCGGGATCCTAGTTCTGCTGGTGGGCATAGCCATGGCGGTGGTGGGCTACTGGCCAAAAGCCAACGCAGCCAACAGAGGTGGGAGCAAGCAGTTACTGCCTGTGGGCAGTAGCCATCGCATTGGGGTCGCCAGCAACAGCAGCAGTGGCAACAAAARCCCAGCCAAGAGCCACTCTGGGACCCCAGGGGGTGTCAACTCCAGTTCTGTGGGCGGGCCCAGGAGTCCACCTCCTGCAAGATCTGCAGCCACCTCCTCTTCCTCTTCCTCTTCCTCTTCCTCCTCCACGTCGGTGGGTTTCTTCTTCCGAATCTTCTCAGGCTACTTGCACTCAGACAAGCTAAAGGTTTTTGGACCCCTCATCATGGGTATAGGCATCTTCCTCTTCATATGCGCCAACGCGGTGCTCCATGAGAACAGGGACAAGAAAACCAAGATCATCAACCTGCGGGACCTCTATTCCACTGTCATCGACGTGCACAGCCTCCGCGCCAAAGATCTGGCAGCAGCAGCTGCGGCGGCCGCGGCGGCTGCGGCTTCCTCCTCCGCTGCTGCCCCAGGCTCCGCGCCCCCCGGGGCAGCGCCGCTCAATGGCTTTCTCAGCTACGTGCAATCCCGGGGCCTGGAGCTGAAGCCAGGCAGCTGTGCGGGCTCTGCGGACGCCTTCGGGGCTGCTGCAATGCTGGCTAGGGGCTCATGGCCCCACCCCACTGGGCTGGGCGGAGGCGGTGGTGGGACTCGAGAGGCAGGGTCCCCGCCAGACCTGGCTTCTTCTCCGCGCTGTCGGCGGGAGCCCCCGAGTCTGACAGAGGCCGTGTACAGCATCTACCGCGAGCGCTCCAGTGGGGCTGGCCGTCGCCGGACCACAGTTGCCGCGGTGGCTGCGGCCACTGCCACTGTTACCGCGGCTGCCAGCGGCAGCAGCAGCCCAGCGCCCTGCAGCCCAACCGGGAGTTGGGGGCGCCAGAGCACCGCCAGCTCCCTCGTGGGCTCCTCGCTGAGCGCCTTCGCMCTGTTGCCCTTGCAAGGGGACCAGGACAGAGCCGGGGACTTGGAGGGCGCAAGCTGCAGTTGGCACAGACCCCCCGGGGAACGCGGCTCCCGGGATCTCCCCAGGGGAGAACTGGACTTGAGCCTGACCGATCTCCGGGGAGCCGAGGGCGGAGCGCGTTGGGCGTCCGGCGAGCCGGAGGAGCCCGAGGGCGCGACGACAGCATGCACCGCCAGGGGGCAGGGCGGCCGCTTGCCCAGGACCGGCAGGTATGCGGCCTGGCGGCGCCGCAGCACCAGTGGGCTCCCGGACTACCGGGCGCCACCGTCGCCCGAGCCCCCGCCCTCCTCGAACGCAGAGAACCTGGACTCCSACCCTCCKGGTACAGCTGCCACGCCCTCGCTCCCTCTGAGCCCTGAGGACTCGCCCCTTGTCAGGCGGGATTCCCACAGTTCTCAGTCGGATGACCAGTCCAGCAGCAATAAGGGCTATGCCCCCCTGAGGGAGGCTGACACCTCTGTAGAGTCTGTCTTGGATGTGGTGACCAGGAAAACGCTAGACTGTGAGGACATCACAGATCCCAGTACTGAGCACAGCTCCCCCGAGGGTCCCAGTGTAGAGCCAACTAGGGCAGAACCTCCTTCTGTGCAGAGGCAATTTACAAACAAGGAGAAACTCTTCCTGATTTCCAGGTCTCACACCCCAGGCRTAGAAGACCCTGAACAGGAAAAGTCTTCCAACTAGGGAGAGCAGGACAGGGAAAGGAGYCACGCGGGTAGAGTCCCACTGGAACCTCTGCATTAAAAGCCCCCAACCTATCCCGATTCCCCTGTGGACAGGTCCGAGGAAACCATTCAATATCCAAAGAGCTGCAGAATGTTATCCTTGAATTACGTTCACAAGATTCCTGTAGATAACTGAAGCATTTTTTTTAAAAAAGAAAGAAAGAAAGAAAAAGAAAAGAAACAACGTCGTCTTTTTATGTCCGATGGTGATTGTACGTTCGATGAAAACCAAATGTATTAAAAGATCACAATCTAGTTCATTAGATGAAATTCTCTTAATTTTCTTAGGATCAAAATAATATATTTTTGACAGTAACACTGTACTTCGCTCCTCTTTTCCTTTGCCCACCTCTGCCCCGTGTCCCTTGCTCCTGCACTCTGCTGCTGACTTCATCCACAGCTGCTTGTAAATGAACAAGCTTCTTACCCCCGCCCTCTTGCAGAGCCTGGGAGAGTTCCTGTCAATTCTCTTAGAATTGAGCTTTCTAGGTGGAGTCAAAGTTCAAAGCACTAGTATTCGGGAA
>BDUI01003877.1:0-18642 GCA_002335545.1 Apodemus speciosus
AAAAATGAATGTAGCATTTATTTTACATGAGTTTGTTACTGAGAGGGTAAAAAAACAACAACAACAAAGAATATACCCTTGAAATAATACTAAAAGTAAAGTTTCAGAGTTTCAGGTACTGACTCAAACTTTGTACTATGCCTAAAAAAAGATTGTGTGTTTTAATGCTGATAACAAATATTAAAGTGGTAGAAACATTTGATAGCATAAGAACAGCAAGCCACACTTGTCTGTGGAAATGCAGGATGTGTTGATTTGTCCACAGAGCAAAASGGAAATAGACTATGTTGTCCTATTCTTTGATTTTGCTGAGTAATTATAAAAGACATTTGTTTGTTTGTTTGTTTGTCTTGGAGAGATATGAGATGATGTATTAATACATCCCAGATGCAACAATTTCCAAATAGAGATTYGAGTAGTAAAAACCATCTTTATCAGCTATTTGTGTGTGTGTGCCTGTATGTGTGTGTGTATGTGATGTATTGTGTATTGCATTGTGTGGTGCATGTAATACATGTCTGTGACACATGTGATGCATATGTGTGATGCATGTGATACATATGTGTAATATATGTATGTGTGTGATGCATGTGACATATGTGATGTACATGCAKGTGTATAATGTATATTTGTGTGTGATGCATGTGATCCATGTTATCCGTGTGATGCATGTGCCATGATGCATGTGATTCCATGTGTGATCCCTGTGTATGATCCATGTGATACATGTGTGTGGTGCATGTGATGCATATGTGTGTGGTACATATAATGCATGCAYGTGTGATGCATGTGTGGTGCATATAATGTATGAATGTGTGTGATGCATGTGTGTGATGCATATGATGCATGTGTGTGATGCATGCAAGGCATGTATGTGTGTTTGATGTATGTGATGTGATGTATGAGTGTGCATGTGTATGTATATATGTGGAGGCACATTTGCCATGTTATTTTGTTCTGAATACCAGTTAACCACATTTGAGAGTTACCAGAGTAGACACAACTGAGAAGGAGCCTAGATCAAGTTGTCCCCTCTGTGTATCTATGGAGATTGTGTTAATTGTCGACTGATGTAGGAAGAGCAAACACACTGTGGGCAGCCTGTCTCCCAGGCTGTGAAACACGAGCTAGCTGAGCACAAGCAATTCATCAAGCAGACCTCATGGGAGCCTTCATTTCTCTCTGCTCGTGACTGTGCATATAATGTGACTAACTGCTTTAAGTTTCTACCTTAACTTTCACTCAGTGATGGAATTGTTATCCTAGGGCAATTAAGCACATTCCCTTAAGTTGCTTTTGGTCAGGGTATTTTATTACAACAACAGGCATAAAATCATAACCTCTTCATCCATGTGTGCACATATAGAAGCCAGAGGTTGATATTAGGTGTTTTCCTTTGTTGATCTCTGTGCTGTCCACTTGATCAAAGCTAAAGTTATTTGAGAGGAGAGAACCCAAATTAAGAAAATTTCTTCATAAGATTGAACTGTAGGTAAACCTGTAAGGCATTTTCTTAATCAGTGATTGATGGGGAGGGCAGAGGCCACCATGGGTGTTGCCACCCCTAGGCTGGAGGTTGTGAATTCTATAAGAAAGCAGGCTGAACAAGCCAGTAAGCAGCACCCCTTCTGCCTCCAGGCTCTGACCCTGCTTGAGTTCCTGTCCTGTCCTGTTYCTGTCAGTGATGAACAATTATTCAAAAGCTTAAGCCAAATGAACCCCTTCCTCCCCAGCTTGCTTCATGGTGTTTTATTGCAGCAACAGAAACTGGAACGAAGACAGTATCCATTATATTTTTGGAGACAGTCTATCACTGTACCTGAGGCTTGCCCTTTTGACCAGCCTGGCTAATGAATCCCCAGGGTCTACCTGTCTCTGTCCTGAGGTCTCCTGGGATTACACCTCAGACATTGGCTACCCCACTTGACTCCCAAGCAATTATTTGTGGCAGGTATTTTCGAAGGTATTTTATTTTATATTATTTTTGTAATTTACAAACATTACAATTGCACTTAATTTTTGTAATAGATGTATATTGAAAGAGTCATCATCTTTCAGATGAAGCAAAACAAGCATGGAGAAGTTAAGCAAACAACTGAGGGTAGGGGCTAKGTCTCAGAGGACAGTCTAACTTAAGCCTGTATTCTTAACCATACATTTGAAGGGCCACCTCAGCTGTTTCCATACCTTGGTGGGTAGTGGGAGATAAGAGGAAATAGACCCCAGTTTTTATTATAAGAACCCATTATAGGAAGGAAGAGAGAAGGAACAGGATTTAGGCAAGTCTTAGAGTAAAGACACAAGACAGAGTAGGTAGCTCAGTTAAGTGTTTGCCTTTAAAGTAAGAGGGTATGAGTTTAATCTCCAGAAGCTACATAGAAAAAGTGTGGGATGTAGTCCCAGTACTTCCATGCTGGGAAAAAGGAGACAGGCTGGGCTCACTGTCCAGCCAGTCTATGGTACTTGCTGAGTTTAGACCAATGAGAGATCATCTTTCAAAAAAAAAAGTAACTAACACATAAGAAGAACACACATGGTTGTCCTTTGTCTTCCTTGTGCATATGTACAAATGTGTACATGTCCTCTACCCATGTGTATATGTGAACACATGCAAACACATGATGACAATAGAGTAAAATCATAGCACAATTCCCAGATAACACCTTTTCAACAGGAAACTAGTTATAGGAAGAGGATGAGGCAGGAGGATCCCTGTCATTCATTGAACCCAGTAGGCTAAAGAATCCTGACTTTGGGTAGGAAAGGCATAGCAGATTCTTGTTGGTCCTTCTCTTCTCTCCATCAGCTCTTCAGATTTAGATTAGTGGTGTGTACTAATCAGCACAGGCCGAGACCCGCATGGAAGCTTAAAGTCAAGTGTAAGTATTCAGTTATCAGGGCTGTTATTGAGATGTCTTTGTCTTCTAAATGTCATCTTAGTCTTTGGTTTGTTTTCTCTCTTGCTTAATGTGTCCACTGGAGATAGGCGATAGTTAATAATCCTGGGATTATAATTTCAAAACAATATGTTTTAGCATCCCATAGCAGGAAGCCAAATGCAATTAAGTAAAAGTTTACTGCATAGATTTACTTACATATGTGACTGAGGATGGACATAAGAAGCTGGTCTTTGAGAAGTAAAGGATGAGAGTCCTGTGCATGTTCCTTGTACTCTTTATTATTATTATTATTATTATTATTATTATTATTATTATTATTATTATTTTGAAGACACATCAGACCTATAACAATTATTGCTTTTAAGTACCTTCTTTGAACTGCTTTTAAGTTCCACAGAAAAGGTTGGCTTGCATTTTAAATTCATATTACCTTCATTATGCCATAACTGGCCATCTGAAAAAAGGTAAAGAAATCCACTCCCAGGCTAGGCTGTGGGCTGACCATGTAAAAGCCTGACAATATGAGTTCAATTCCCAGATTCCAGGGTAGGAGAGAGCAGATTCTCAAAAATTGTCTTCTGACTCCTTCCACACATTTGTCATAGTATGCCTTTATTGTTTATTAACACCCAGGAACAAATAAGGAGTAATTATTTACAATAACAATGAATTAAAGGAAAGCTACTTCTTTCAGCTTAGTGATGTTTCCACGGGGAAGTGCACACTGGGGTTTTCTCCTGGCCAGCCTTTTGCTGCTTATGTTTCAGAAGCAGGATGTGCACTCTTTTATGGCTAAATAAATGATAGTATGAAAGTCATCTCTTGGTCTTTATAATAGAGTCCTGGGAATAAGGTCATAAAACAGCACACAATCACCATGTGTTTGTTTACTAGAATACACTTTATGGAGAGCCCCAAAGAAAGTTCTTGATTCATTCCCATTGATAAAGCTATCTCATTTTATTTTCTACAGGAGGTTGTGGGAGCACAGCCTGCCCTATGGTTTATAACTAATTTGCAGCCATTTGAGTTCAAATACTGCTGAGTTTAGTGGAATTTTTTATCTTTATATTTTTTCTTCTAACCTTTCCTCCTTTTTAGATCCCTTAAATTGAAAGTGATCAAGGAGGTGTAAATAATTAGAGGCTGTTATGTTTATTTAAGCCAAATCTTTTATTAGTATGAAGACTGCTTGCCTGGAGTCTAACACATATCCTACATTCACAGCTAAGCCTTTCAGAGAATTTTAATTGGAGACTGAATAATTAAATAATAAATGGAAAGGTGAGAGATTCTTTAAAATAAAACTAGAGGATACCAGCCAGTCAATGGAAAAGACTAATAATGAAAAGTCCATCTGGGAGTAGTTGAGGGACCAAAATTTAACTCCTCCTAGGTAGCAAAGTTTAGGCTAAGGCTAAAGACTTCCAAGATTCATTTTCCTTTACTAGAAAGGAATTGACAATGTCTTCCCAGTTACTCTACTCTGATGAAACACCACGATCAGAGCAACTTGGGGGAAGAAAGGGTTTATTTGACTTATACTTCCACATCACTGTTTATCATCAAAAGAAGTCAGGACAAAAACTCAAACTAAGCTGGAACCTGGAGGTAGGAGCTTATGTAGAGGCCATGGAGGGGTGCTGCTCACTGACCTGCTCACCATGGCTTGTTCAGCGCTCTGTCTTATAGAACTTGAGACCACCACAAGTCCAGGATGGCACTACTCACAATTGGCTAGGTCTTCCCCTATCAAGCACTAATTAAGGAAATGCCCTACAGAGTTGTCAACAGCCCAATCTGATGGGAGCATTTTTCTCAGTTGAGGCTCCCCCCTCCTCTGATGACTCCAGATTGTGTCAACTTGACATAACACTAGTCAGCATGGATACCAATCTGAAAACAGGACTCTTGGATTCAGGACACAGTGGTACATACTTGTCCTCTTAGAGCTTGGGATGTTGAGGAAGATGAATTGCTGTGAGTTTGACAGGCTCCCCTTTGTGCAGCTGCTGCCCCCCAAGCCCCCACTGTCCCATTTGGCTCTAAACTGTTACAAAAGCATTTCTGATCCCCAGTTCCCACCCCTACCCCCTTGCTGCCTGCCTATCTGCAAGTGCTTTCACAAGAAGTTTGATGCCACACCTGAGGGAAGGAGTGCAGCAGAGAACCTTTGCAGTAAAGAATCAGAGGGTTCTCTTATTCAGTAGAAAGCAAGCAATCAAGTGCTGTGGGGAAGTGGGGAGATGGGCAGCTGTGGAGTAGACATCAATCCCCTCCCTGGGTTCCATGAAACGAGATCCAGAATGGTCATCAAGAACTATACTCTGTCAATGATTTGGATCTGGAGATTGACCACTGTAGGCGTGGCTATTTAGGTTTTGCCTATGCTGTTTCAGGTTGATTGTGAGAAGTAGAAAATCTTTTACTGGTTGGAGAAATCCTGCATAGATTTTTACTGCAAAGACATTGTCTTCACTACTAAGCAGTATCCTCATCTCTATTTGGCTGCCTAGGAGGAGAAAAACAAAACAAAACAAAACAAATAACAGTGCAAAACAGAAGGTCTTCAATTATCGTAGTTTCTTCTTCAGTCCTTCTTTTGCTCAAAACATAGTTCCTCCATTTCATCCTTTCTTTTTTTAATTTATTTTTTTTTTTATTCTTTAATCCTTTTTTTACAGTCCAGACTTCATCCCCTTCCTGGTCTGCCCTGACTGGTTCTCATCCTATTYCTCCTCTTTCCCCCACCTGTCTCCAAGAGAATGTCCCCACTTCTCCACTCCACCAAGCTTCCCCACTCTCTGGGGCCTCAAATGTCTTGAGGGTTAGTTGTATCTTCTCTCAYTGAGGCCAGACCAGGCAGTCAGAAGCCTCATATCAGTTGGTATATGCTGCCTGATTGGTGGCTCAGTGTCTGAAAGATCTCCGGGGTCCAAGTTACTTGAGACTGCTAGTCTTCCCATGGGGCCGCCCTCCTCCTCAACTTCTTCCAGCTTTCCCCCAAGTCCACCACAGGGGTTCCCAGCTTCCATCCATTGGTTGGGTACTAATGTCTGCATCTGACCTTTTCAGCTGCTTGTTGGGTTTCTCAGAGAGCAGCCATACTAGGCTCCTTGTGCCTTATGGTATATTCTGTTAGCATAGAAGCTATTCAGAAGGGACCTATGGTCACGTTTTAGCTGCACTGAAACAAAAGGCCTTGGAGAGGGATGGGCAGGGTATAGATGGTGAGGATCCACATAGAGATCTGCCATCTTCATCAACCTTCTCCAGATGCCAATCTCTGACACTTCAAGTTAAAATCCCAACTTTCTACACTCTTGGTATTGTGCAAGGTTGTGTAAAGCAAGACTAGAATGTGAGGCCAGCTGTGGAAGCTCCTCCCACTCTCTTAACACACCAGAGAAATATTGCACGTTCTGCATCAGGAAGACATCTACACTATTCTACTGTGGGCATGACCTCAAAGGGAAGGTATCTCCAAGACAAATGCTTCTGGACCCCCCTCTTTTTTAACTCAAATATCTCTCTACCTTTGTAACTATCTTAAAAATTTAGAACATTAGAAAAAGTTCCTTAAAAAACGTAGATGTGAATTAAGCACTTAGCAAACTCTAGACCTCATTCTGAGCAGTAATTTACTACCCTACATTTATCTTTTGTGAAGCCCATATGGGTTATAATTTATCATCTCTAGTTTCCTAGTGAAGAAACCAAGGTATCTTTGTTAGCAATTTCCTTTGAAAGTTGAAACATTTCTTAAAGGAAGGATGGGGAACACTCCTAAAACCCAGGGAGTAAAATAAATAAATTAGTTAATTAAATGAAAAAAAAACCACATGTCTCAGAAGCTGAAATGCACCAAGGTCATGAGGTCCTTCCCAGGTTGTAGAGGCAGCAAATGATGATTGAGGAGGAGACTCTGACAGGCAGAATTGCTGAGTAAAGAGAAGACTCTGGGGTCTATTGAGTTGCTTGTAAGTCACACAGGAAATGAGAAGGTTGTAGCTGTCATGAGTACCCACCTGTGCAAGGATGGGTTTTTTGTGAGGCAGCCATCTTTGAATCATCTCTGCTCCTGAAAGCGACCCCCCAAACCCACACTCCTGTAAGTAAAACAGTAAACTCCCTGATTGGAGATGTTGGATTTCATATTATCACTCCTTGTTTCAGCCTGGTTCCCTGTCTGGATTGAGTAGACACTTGGGACACAGCTTCCCATGGAAAGTCTCACATACCAGGCATGGAGGCACTAATGTGCTTTCTGAAGGTCAGGCACCCATGGGTGACATTTTGAACCCAAAGCAGGACTTCTGAATCTTCACAGGCACAAGCCACCAAGGGAACATATTATTACACAGTGTGATTTGACATGTCTCCTACTGTGCCCCTAACCTCCAAGATCCTGTTTGTATGACTCAGTGAAAGGCCACACATGGGCTAGCAGTCTTTATGATACTGCCTTTGAAATTAGCTTCTTGTGGGGAGGTAGCCCTTATCAAATGATTTATTTACCCATTATCAACACATGAATTATATTCCTAATTCATCCACCCTCACAGTGGTGTGATACTATGAATGTTATTTTATGCCAAGAAAAAAAAGGGGTCATGTTTTGCCCACATCCAAAATTTTAGAATGAACAAACCCCTATTAGCAGTTAAACATCACTAACAATGGGATGAGTTCTTGACTTTCTGGATGGCTTTGGATGTAATTCTTTGAGTCAGACTTGAATCCTACCAAAAATGTATGTTCCACCCTCAATTGCTAAGCAACATATCTCAGGTGGATCTTCGTTTATTTTTGTACTCATTTTTTATTCCGTCTGTCCCAGAAGATCCAAACTACAAAGAAACACCCACAAGCACCCTGTTTACTCTGGTAGCATCTTTGCACAGCAGGGGAGTCTCCTTTCTTTTGCTGGAGGTTTGTGTGTAGTGTGATCACCCTCCTCTGTTATATCACAAACTGTGAATCATGGAACAATCTCCAACAGGAGACAGTTATTCAGAATATCTGGATGGTACCTAAGATGTGACACTCCAAGAGGTAATTGAAAAGCAGTAAGCTGTGTGTCATTCACGGCATTAGAAAGAAGAGATTCGATGGTGAGCAAGAGCATCTTTCTGGATGGTATGTGATGACATCATAGCTTTGAAGAGCATCCTTTCTGATGATGTGCTATGACATCGCAGCTTTGATTTTTTTTCAGCCAAGGATGCCCCTATCATTTCCACAGCTGATGTCTATGTTGGTCATTACAGAGAGAGGCGTCAACAGGGAAGAATGAATTTCTAGCCTCTACTCTGGCACCTTTCCGGTGCTGCCATCATTAGCCCGTTAAAGAAGCCCCACTCTTCACCAAAGCGAAGGCTCTAAAATTGAACTCAGAGTTTAAGGTAACCAACTACTTCGGGATTGTAGAAGCAACGCAGATGCCCCCCACCCAGATCTCCAGTGGTGCAAAAAAGGGACAGCAAACCTTACAATGTTCAAAAAAAGCTTGCCTTAGAAAATGATCTTCCTGCCCCACTTCCCTATACCCAGCTACAAAAACCCAGCATGGAGCATGTACTCTGTGCTCTGTTGAACTCTCATTGTATTTCTGGGTCTTGTGCCTTGATCACAGTGTGTCAGGACCAGGAGATACCACATTATGGGTCCATGTTCTGCCCTGCCTCAGCTGGGAATGGATGCTGGGGAAGCAAAATATGGGGAGCTTGACTGTGTTTATCCCAAGCCACTGCCTTTGGGTGCTGGCCTTCAGGGAAGCGAGGGACGCCACTAGGGTGTGGGAAAACACATTCTGATATGGGGAAGGCCAAAGTTGGGGCTCCTTAACTTCTGGACCTCCAGTCTCCTTTGGAGAACTACACAGAGAAATCAGGAATGAAATGTCAAGGGGTYCATGGGTCTGCAACTAGGCTGGGACTGTTGGGGTCCCTTGGACTGAGAATGGGTGTCTATCTTGAGACAGGGGCTAGAAGATCTGGCTTAGCTTACTAGCGAAGGTAGCAGCAGTTGTCTGAGGGGGGGTGCAAATATGGCCTTTAAGCAAGATTTGTGCAGTGGCTCTGTAGGTGAAGGCTTTCTACATGTTCCCCGTGGCGGTTCTTGATTAGAGAGACAATCTTTGCTTCCAAAGTGTTTATTGGGTGTTCATTGTGAAAAATTGACATGTTCCAGGACAAGACTCTGACGGGGAGCAGGGAGGCACCTACAACTTAGGTGTGAGTTTCCGGGATCTCAGACCTGCTCTACCTTACCAAGTTTCTTGGCTCGGTCCACTGTCCCACACCCCATCACAGGTATTAAAACCAGAGACTAAGCCACCAACCAAGGAAGATGCATGGCTCTGGCTGCATATGTAGCAGAGGACGGCCTTGTCAGGCATTAATGGGAGGAGAAGTCTTTGGTCAGATGAAGGTTTGATAGATGCTCCATTGTAGGGGAAATCGAGGGCAGGGAGGTTGGACTTGGTGGGTGGGTGGGTGGAGGAGCACCCTCATAAAAGGAGGGGGAGAGGAAATAGGAGAGGAGATTTCTGGGAGAGGGAGAATTCGAGTAAGGGGATAACACTTGAAATGTAAATAAATTAACAATAGATAAATAAATAAATAACCTTGTCTGTCTGCAGTTGTGTAAATTCTCATATTTTATTTCTTCCTATAAATATCATTCTTACCTGTCAGTAGAGCCTGAAACTTGGGACTTAGACAATGAAACATCAAAATAAGCAGATTTACAGAATAATCATCTGTGCGTGCAGAAATGTTGGCATTGTGTATGTGATAGAAATTACAGGTGTAGATTTGGTCTCTGAAGCTTTGAACAAGGTCCTACCATGCTGATGTATCCTGTGGAATACCCAGCCCACAACATCTCATCTGGTTGCACTCTGAGTGGCCAATAAGCAACTAGACCCCCAGGTAACAATGAAACAGTGAAATCTGTGTTTCTCACATACAGGTGAAGTTATGTCGTTGATATAGTGGCATTTCATTCGGTTCCTAATTTAAGTATCTTCCCCCACATTCTTTCCAGCACGAACCGTAGAGATACTGATTAAGCAGCAATTAAACATCCTAACACTGTCATTATCTTACCTTAAGTAGCCACTTCAGCCTCAAGGAAAGCTTTAACTAAAACAGAATTTAATTTTCCAAGGGTATAGATATACTCTTAATTCTCCTGATTCTGTGTTTGTCAAAAGGGATAGAGAGTCTCATGTTGGTCCTAGGAGACTCTTCAGATTGAATGTGAAGCCCACGAGGATGGAGCTTCTGTCTTTGTATCATAATATTTTCAATTTGTATCCCTATCCAACAGCTCAGCAGGATGTGCAGGGTACATGCTATAGACTGTGCTATGCACTGACACTCACTTGGGGTAGCTCCTGTGAGGGATTCTTATTTCCTGGCTTGTAAACTACATCCAATACTCACAAGTTGTCCTTTGTCAGGTATCTTACTGTCAGCAATGAATAAAGTCACAAATATATATATATATATATATATATATATATATATGTGTGTGTGTGTGTGTGTGTGTGTGTATGCATAAATATATACATATGTATGTGTACATATACATATACACATACATATGTATATATACATACATATGTATATATATATATATATATATATATAATTTAAAGTCACAACCAAAAATAATGCACAGTGAATTATTGCTTACCTTTTTATTGTTCACGGCTATTGTCTGGTTTAGCATAAGAGGTGTTTCAGAAAATCAGAACCAATTTTCATTTGAGATGTTTGGAGAATTTATAGTACCAGAATATCAAATCTGTGGCATTCTGTGATTCATACCACCTATTCTTCTATTGCTTTAATTTTTTCACACAACTTCATTGCCAACTGCATCTTAGGTTAAGATAGGTTAAGGAGAGCAGTGGGAGGCAAGTCTAGATCTAGATCAAATGATGCTAAGTGTGATCCAAAAATGGAATGGGACGGGTAGTTAGGGATAACAGTTTGTGCTATGATGGAGGCTGGAGGTCCTCTTCCACCATTCCTGTTTTCTAGTGCTGGCTAAGCCCTTACTGGGGGACTGCCTTTCATCTTTATGCTACACCAAGGGTAGAGCAGGGACTCTTGCTAAGCTCAAGCATTTGAAAGCTCTCTAGTTCATTCAGTGCCTGCCAAATCAAGACAACCACATGTYTGTTACACTCATGATTAATTTCTGTCATGATTAATGTTTAGTAACATCACAGTGGTATAGCACTGGGAACACGAGGGATGTTTTTTTTTGACAATTCCAAGGTATTTTAGCCTGATTAGTGTTATTATTTTGTGCTTATACAATCATTAGTCTAGACTTTAATTAAGAACTGGCTTTGTAAAACAAAATAAAGTTTACCAAGAAAAAGTGCTGAATGAATCAGTAAAGTGATTGTTTCAAAACAATCCCTGAATCTAATTAAGAGTGTTTTGTGTAGAGTCGTCGGCTGTTGCTTTATTTGGTCCCCATTCCCAAATTTCAAAAAGAAAAACACATTTAACATGGAATGAATGCACCATAATATATTCCCTATGCAAGTTGGAATGATGGATGGACTCCAGCAAGGAATAGCCAGTGACCACAATGGGCTTCAGATAATAGACAGAGTCCTTGGTGTTTTGTAACCAACAGAAGTGAGGGTGTTTAATGAGCCCCTCTTACAAATGAATAATTTCCACATCTGTCAGGATTCTTTTGTTTTCTTTCCTTTATGCTATTCTATTTGATTTGGTTTCTTAGTTTTATAATTAGAAGTCTTTGACAATGAGTCGAGAGGAAACAGAAAAAATCCTAAAAGGGAACAACTATTATAAAGAAGGGGGGGGGGGGGAAGGCCTTTCAGAAAAGTTAGGAAATTATCGCTTACTATAGGAGGCAAGAAAAAGTATTTTGATCGAGTGATGACAGACCCATCTCAGTAGAATTGAAGTTGGTTATTTCCAGTTAAACTAATGCAGTTCTCAGAATTTTAAACACAGATTTTTATGCCCCCAAATCCATAAATTATTGTTTATCTGGGCTACAGTGTAAGCAATAAAGTAATGGGAGTGGATTCTGCCACGAACCTCTTAGGAGGTAGCTGTGGCCTGGGTAAGAATGAAAGTCTTGCTTTGAAGTTTTGTGGTCTCTTGGCCAAAAGCTATGAGTGCCCTCTGCCCCTTCCCCTGCACTCAGTGAGAATAGGAGACTACCTCCCTGTGGAATGTGCGACCCCAGGACTGCTGTCTCTTAGATATGAATCTACTCATTTATACCTGGCTTTGATAGAAGGCCAGAATTTTCAGGCTGCCTTTGCCTGTCTCAGCATCTGTCGGAAGTGTCAGAGAAAGACCGGAAGCCATCTTGGATGCATGCAGAGCCACCGGCTTTGGTGTGGCTCCCATGGATCCTTGCGAAGACTTCCATGGTTTTATCTCTTTGCCATCAGAGCTCTGCTTCTCTTGGTCTAGGCAGATGGAGGAGTATTGTACTGGTCTACATGTCACATGCAGACCCTCAACCTTCTCCTAATCCATACCATACCAGTGATTCCATTGGGTCCAGATGACCATGTCTTGGGCCTGTATTGCAGCTTCCTCCAATGTCACAGTTGTATTCTTCCATTAGTCGTTGTCATAGCCATTGTCGGGTCTTCTCTGCATCCCATAGATTTGTTGAACTTGACTCCAGTTCCCTTTGCCATTCTCAACTCTTTCCCATTCAGACGATTAAAACTCTGATTTCATTTGGACCTCGTATGGACACAGAGTAAATATGTAGGTGCCGTACCCTGCTTCTTAATCCTACAGTTCTAATTCTCTTTAAAGAAACCTTTAGAAAGTATAATTGCCATTGATTTTTTGCCCCATGTCTTATTCATTTATTCATTTAATGATATATGTTTGATGAGTTCTCCTTCTAGTGTTCAATACTACCACACTGTCTTCAGGTCAAGTGTTACTCTGTAGTCAGAAATTACAGAATTACAGATGTGGTTTATACTCTGTTCAGAGGAATATGTGGAATGAGTTCTTAGAAATGGCTGAAGATTCAGCTCTGCCTTTATGTGTGAGATTAACTTAGATGCCTCTTGATCTTAGCAAGTTAATTAAACTCTCTGAGAGGCCAGATTCCTCATGCTGAGGATTATAAACCAGAATAATGATGTTTATAACACAGACTTATTGTGAAAAACTTTGTATTGAAAAAGATTGTATATATGACTGGTTGAATGCATAATATAGTATGATATATACTGCATAAATATATATAAAAGAGCAGAGCATGATAGAGAGCTACATAGAACATGTATGCATGAACATACACACACACATATATAATATGTCTGTATATGAGTTACATTACACATTATTCAAAACCTTGGGAAATTTTGTAAGTGCTTATATTAATTTAGTTTATATTAAGACGTTTTTTCATGTGACTGTGAATCTAGCCTGATAAAAGTTATCTTGAAAATATATATCTACTGTTTATCAGTGCAAAAAACCAAAGGGAGCTAGAAAGAGGTAGATACATCCTTTTCCTCACAGAATAAGTGCTTTCTGAGAGTGAATGAGATGATAGCCCAAGAAGAATTGAAGAAATGATTCTCCAATGATTCTAAAAGCCATAGTCTTGAAAGCCTGAGAATGTGGTAAGTCACATAGCAAAGGTGTTTTTGTTTTTGTTATTGTTGTTGTTGTTTGTGTATTCAGTAAAGGTTGGGACTTCAAGAAAGAAGACTTTCTGAAGCACCTTGAAGTTTTAAATTACAGTTTCTAAAAGCCAATGTGTCCTCTATGATGGCACCATATTAATTCAAGAAAGGCAGGAAGCAGAGATATTAGAAATAAGAAAGACTGAATGTGCTGTTGTAAGCTTGTGGGTGCCCCAGGACAGCAGTGCTCCCAACAGTAGGGTGCGAGTTCCTACAGCAGCCTGAATAAGCCTGRTTGTGATTCTTCTCCAAAGCCTCCTGCCAGGAATGCAGCGCTGCAGACACCTGGATCTGGCTTTGAGACAACACCAAGAAATAGGAACCAGTCATATTTCTGGCCTGTGGAAAGTTTATATTGTTTCAAGCTGAAAATTTCTGATGATTCATGATGCAGAAGTAGAAATGTATTACAACTGGGCTAAGGATATAGCTTAGTGGTAAAGAACTGTGTACCATGGACAAGGCCCTGGGTTTGATCCCCAGTACCACAAAAAGAAAGAAAGGGGGGAAACAGGTAGAAAGACAGACAAGAAGAGAAAAGAAAAAAAAGGGGAAAGGAAAAAAAGAAAAGAAGACAAGACAAGACAACAAAGTTAATGGTTTATTGCAAGAGAAAAAGGGGGGAGGGTCATATATACTTCAGAGTCTAGTTTCACTAGAGGCAGTATCTTGGTTAGATAGTCAAATAAAATCAAAGGCCAAGTCACATCAAGAAGAGAGAAGATTTGTTCTTTTTCTGACAACAGAGAACTGTGAGGAGTTTAAAAGAGAGTAACAAAAAGTTGTACATTAGTGAAAGAAAGACAGGTTGTGAGTTTGATAGCTGAGCAGTCCAGGAAAACAGTGTGGAGTCACCTCATGGACAAACAGAAATAGGAAGCCAGGAAGTGAGGAGTAATGGGAGATACCTGGGAGGAACAGAAGGTTTCTACCTGTGTGAGGGTGGATGAAGTGGTGGAGATGGATAGCAAATTCAGAGAAAGACCCCTTTAACACAGCACAGTCATGGTAACTCAGGTAGATATTTTTCCACTCCCATCCAGTTTATCTTATCTGAAAAAATGCCTGCTACTATAACTTTCCTCTCTTAGGCTTGTAATAAAGATTAAGTGGGGTGATATATTCAGTTTTAAGATTGTTGGGTAATTAGATGAATTGATATCTAAGATCTTATATCAACATGTTGGTACCAAGGAACACTGTATTAAGACAGAATACATTGCCCTTGCTTCAACAAATCCCACCACTGATTACATTCGAGGCATGGAGGGAACTAGGTCTTTGACCTCAGTGACTCTGGCATCCCACATGCAATTTCCTGATTTTAGGAGAAGTCAGCTCTTAAAGAAATATTTTCCAGGTAGAGGACTTCCCTCATCATCTTCAAGATAATGTTCTTAATAAAATGTTAGCAGTGAGGGAAAATATTGTCTACTTGACATCATATAGAGTCTCCTAGGAAACAGCCTTCTAGGTGTGCCCTTGAGGGATTATCTCTGCTAGGTTAGTGGAGGTAAAAAGGCTCATCCCACATGTGGGGGTATCATCCTCTGGGCCTGGGTACTAGACTACATAAAAAGAGAAAGCATATTGAACATAAGCAACCATCACTTTCTTCTTCCTCACTGTGGATGCAAAGTGTCTCTCTGCCTCAAACTCCTGCTGCCTTGGCAGACAGTACCCTGGAAACGTGAGCCAAATAACTTATCCTTCTTCAAGTTGCTCTTGTTGGAGGGGTAGGTCAAATAACTAATAATTGACTTTTCCATAAATATAACTCCTCATTTACTACCCACACGTTAATTTATATCACGTCTCTTGGCATTACTCAAAAATATCTTCTAGCAGCCTTAATAAGCAATGTTTTCAGATTCAAATTGTGTAGTTTTTACCATTTAACATTAAGCTAGGGGGAACAGGGCCTGGCTCAGCCCTCTGGGAGTGGTGAATGTTCTGTTTTCCTTGGAGGAAACTATCTACAGTGTAATTGGAGATAAATATTCAAAATATTTCCAACTCATTGTCAAACCACTTCATGCAATAAGATAATTTTCAAGATGCTACACATGAATTTCCCTTTTCAAATAGAAGCACACAAAAGGGGTGACTGTTTTTAAGATAAAGGAATAATTCTGCTCTGAGTGGCACATTAGTCCCCAGGTTATGGGTACTTTAAAAAAATGCCGGGAGGGTGCTCAGAGTTTTATAGATGCAAACCTCCTTAAGATGCTCTAAGAAAAACTTCCCAGGGTTATAAAGTTTCCCAGTATAATAAATTCAATTTTAGTCCCATTTGCTTGTCTATTTTTATTGTTTTTATTTATTCATAACCTGACATTCAAAAAATAATTCAGGATGTTTTATAAACATGCATATCTTGGAGCAGAATAAAAACATGAGGGATGCTGACAAAAAAAGTTTTAAATAACAGAGCCAAGTGTCAGAAGTGGGGGAAGGGGATCTGATGGCTAAGAGGGCCCATCAAAGTCACTTCTTGTTCAAGGTGTCACACATTTGAGTCTAAGATTTGCTTAGGGAAAACCTTTCTCCTGTCTTTCCTCATCCCTCCTGTGTGTGTGTGTGTGTGTGTGTGTGTGTGTGTGTGTGTGTGTGTGTGGTGTATATTTGTGTGTATGTGTGTATGTTTGCATGTTTATATGTTCATCTATGCAGATGTTTTTGTGAATAGAGGTATCTGCATATTTGTTCATGAGCATGTGGAGACCAAAGGATAACGTTGACTTTATTTCTTAGGTCCTGGTCACATTGGTTTAGTCTTTGCTTAATTTTGAGACAGGCTTTCCTAGGACTGGATAAATATCTTGGTTGGTTGTCCAGAGAGCTTCAGGGATCTGCCTGTCTCTCTACTTCCTTGCTTCCTCAGGGCAGGGGTTACAAATGTGTACTACCATGCACAGCATTTTTTTTTTAAATTTTAAACATGGATTCAGGAGATCAAACCCAAGTGCTTCTGTTTGCAAAGTAAGTACTTTGCTGACAACACCACTGTCCAGTCCCAATTCCTTGTTTTAATATCATACATAAATTGTCTTCTATCAGTGACTATGAGAATAACTCTATAGTAACATGACCACCAACATACAATATCTGCATGTTCAACACAGAGAGTTGCACAGCTCCGGATTCTCTGACTTTCTTGAATACAAATAGATGCAATGTAAGCAACCATTTATTTAAAGGTCTGCATGACAGTCCCTCAACCCAGAAGTATGTTGCAAACATAGGCAGAGTGGAATGTTTCTATCCTCCATGATTTCTGCAGGAGTTCTGTTGGCTGGATGGCTTTTTAAAAGTTTGGTGGAGAGAGGTTTTTACTTTCTGCTTCAGTGTATTCCTGTAATGCAAAAGCTTTGTTCACACAAAGGCAAGGGAAGCTTCTTTCCAGGGCCAACAGACTCAAAGATATTGTAATTTCCAAGTCCAGCAGCTTTGTGATTTTATGTTTTCTTTAGTGCTGTTGTTGAAGATACCTATTCATGTCTGGAGCTGGGAAATTTCCTGATACAATTTTATTGAAAATTATCCATGCTTTAGACTTTATCTTCCCCATTTCTTCCATCCTGTGTATTCTTAAGCTTAGCCTTTTCAATAGATCCCAGAATTATTGCAAATTTGGGGCCCATTTGGTATTGTTTTTTTTTTTTTTCAAGTATGTTTTTTTTTTGGTCTTCATATGTCTCCTCTTTACTGTCCATCATTGACAGGCTGCTTTCTGCTTGATGACTCTGCTCATGACACTTTCCACTGTGTTTTTCTGTTTGATTTACTACCTCATTTCTAGCCTTCCTGTTTGGGTCTTTTCAGAGACTTAAATTCCTTGTTCAATTTGTCCTCATGTGTCTGAATCTTCTGCTTCAAATCGTTAACAGTTCCATTCCATTTTTTGACTCTCTTATCTGGATGTTACGTGTTTAGAAAATGATGACAATAATAAAATAAACACATTATACAGTAGGTGCAGAGAAATGAAGGACAATTATAAAAACCCATACTTGGGAGGCTTAAGCTAAAGCAAAGCACCTAAGCAACTGGAACACAAAAGTACAAATAAAAAATGAAAGTAAATGAGATGAAATATTATGACTTCAGTTCCTCTTCCTAGTTAGGTTGAGTGTGGCACTGCCCCTGACCCTACCTTTTATAGCAGTCTCTCTGGAGACTGGTTGTTAGTAATTCAAACAAGTCCATATGTTTGTCCCATGGAGGGGAGTTTTCTTGGAGGCCTTCTGTTTTGCTGGAGAAACCCTGACAGCCACTGGCAATTCCTCTCTCTAGTCTGTAGACCCGTCTTTCCACTCCAGGTTCTCTGTGCCTGCCGAGCTTAAGGAATGTGAAAGTCCGCCTATGCTCCCATTCCTGTTCATGGTGTAACGGGTATGGGTCTGAATCTGGAGAATTGGCTCTGTGACTTCCCGGTTCTATGCCTCTGCATGCATTGCACAGAGAGCCATGGGATAGTCACAGGTAAGGAGATGGCTTATTAAGGGGGCTATGGAAGAGCCTTGAGATGTGCTATTGTTTGTGGCCTGACTTTAAGAAAACAAAGGGTATAAAGGAGCAAGGTAAGGTCTACAGTGACCTGGGATCATTAGCACAGACCCTTCCAGACATCTGTAATATGGGGTTTTCTAGGGATGCTTTCTTGTTTGAATGGAGCCCAGGTAGATGGAGAGCTGCTGGACTTTGTAATATGCCAATCTCTGAAATTCCCTCCCTGCTTGTCTTTCCTTCTCCTGACTCACTGTGCAGTCTGTTACTCAGGCATGGTCCAGGGTTGGGCTATTTACTCTGAGATGTCTGTGGACAGACCCATGCTTTTTCTGTTCATCTGAGTTGAGGAGACTGGGCTTACAGAGGCCTCTCCTTGAAGTTGAGAGTCCTGTGTGGAAGGTATGGAAGGTTAGAATACAATGGAGTTGAGCAAGGGGTCCGTTTTCTGACCTGTCTGTTTCTCTGTGACAGTCTACCTACTTCTTACCAATACCATAACAC
>BDUI01003878.1:83863-96234 GCA_002335545.1 Apodemus speciosus
AGAAGAAGAAGAAGAAGAAGAAGAAGAAGAAGAAGAAGAAGAAGAAGAAGAAGAAGAAGAAGAAGAAGAAGAAGAAAAGGAGGAGGAGGAGGAGGTAGCAGCATCAAACACACCCATAAAGAGTAGATGGCAGGAAATAGTCAAACTGAGAAATTAATCACTTATAAAAAAGAGAACAATACAAAGAAACAACAAAACCAAGAGCTGGTTCTTTGAGAAAATCAACAAGGTAGACAGAGCCTTAGCCAAACTAAGGAAAAGGCAGAGAGACAGTATCCAAATTAAGAAAATCAGAAATGAAAAGGGAGACATAACAATGGACACTGGAAATTCCAAGAATCATTAGGTCTTATTTTCACAGCTTATACTCCACAAAATTGGAAAATCTAAATGAAATGGATTTTTCTAGACAGATACCAATTACCAAAGCTAAATCAAGATCAGATAAACTATCTGAATAGTCCTATACCCCCAAGGAAATAGAAGCAGTTATTAAAAGTCTGCCAGTCACAAAAGCTCTGTCCCAAAGGGTTTTAGTGCAGAATTGTATTAGACTTTCAAAGAAGAGCTACAGTCCTTAGACTTTCCACAAAACAGAAACAAAAGGAACACTTTGAAACTCATTCTATGAGGCTAGTCACCCTGATTCCTAAACCACACAAAGATTCAACAAAGAAAGAGAATTTCAGACCAATTTCCCTTTTCAACATTGATGCAAAAATACTCAATAAAGTACTTGCAAACCAAATTCAAGAACATATTAAAGACATCATCCACCGTAATCAAGTAGGCTCCATTCCAGGGCTGCAGGGGTATTTTAATATATGAAAACCCATCAACATAATCCACAACATAAGCAAACTGAAAGAAAAAAACATGATAATCTCACTAGATGCCAAAAAAGCTTTTGACAAAATTCAACACCCCTTCATAAAAAAAGTATTGAGAAAGCAGGGTACAAGGTGCATTCCTATACACAATGAAGGTAATATATGGCAAGCAATAGACAGCATCAAATTAAATGGAGAGAAATTTAAAGCATTTCCCTAAAATTAGGGACAAGACAAGGCTGTCCACTCTCTCCATATCTCTTCAATATAGTATATGAAGTCCAGGCTAGAGCAATAAGACAACTAAAGGAGATTAAGGGGATACAAATTATAAATGAAGAAATCAAAGTATCACTATCCACAGATGATATGATATTATACACAAGTGACCCCAAAAATTCTACCAAAGAACTCCTACAGTTGATAAAGACTTTCAGGAAAGTGGTTGGATACAAAATTAAATCAAATAAATCAGTAGCCCTCTACACAAGCAATAAATGGGCAGAGAAAGAAGTTAGGGAAACAGTACCTTTCACAATCGGCACAAATAACATAAAAATACCTTGGTTTAACTCTCTAACCTAGCAAGTGAAAGGCCTGTATGAAAGGAACTTCAAGTCTTTGAAGAAATAAATTGAGGATGATATCAGAAGACTGAACGATCTCCTTTGCTCATGGATGGATAGGATTAACACAGTGAAATGGCCATCTTGCCAAAAGCAATCTACAGATTCACTGCAATCCCCATCAAAATTCCAACACTATTCTTCACAGATCTTGAAAGAGTAATTCTCAACTTCATATGGAACAGCAACAACAACAAAAAAAATCCAAGATAGCTAAAATGATCCTGAACAATAAAAGAACTTCTGGAGGAATTACCATCACTAACTTCAAGCTGTACTACAGAGAAATAGTAATTAAAACTGCATGGTATCGATATAGAGACAGGTAGATCAATCAAAGACCCTTAAATAAGGTGGCACATCTATGATCACTTGATTTTTGACAAAGAAGACAAACCATACAATGGAAAAGGGAGAGCATCTTCAACAGATATTGTTGGCCCAACTGGATATAGAAATATGGATCTATTTGCATGTAGAAGAATGCAAATAGATCCATATTTATCTCCCTGCTGAAAACTCAAGTCTAAATGAGACCTCAATACAAAAGCAGATACACTAAATCTAATAGAACAGAAAATGGGGAATATCTTTGAACTCCTCATTACAGGAGACAACTTCTTGAACAGAACACCGATAGTTAAGAGCTAATAAATGGGACTTTATGAAACTGAAAACCTTCTGAAAGCTAAAGGACACCATCATTAGGCCAAAACGACAGCCTATAGATTGGGAAAATAGCTTTACCAACCCTATCTGACAAAGGGATACAATCCAAAATATATAAAGAACTCAAGAAGTTAGACACCAGCAATTCACATAACCCAATTTAAAAGATGGGGGATCCTTAGTCATTAGGGAAAGGTAAGTCAAAACGACTCTCATACCACCTTACATGCATCAGAATGGCTAAGATCAAAAACTCAAAGGACAGTAAACGATGGTGAGGTTGTGGTGCAAGGGGAACACTTCTTCACTGCTGGTGGGAGTGCAAACTTATACAGCCACTCCGGAAATCTATTTGGTGGTTTCTCAGAAGATTGGGAATAGCTCTCTACCTCAAGACCCAGATATATCACTCCTGGGCATATACCCAAAAGGTGCTCCACCATCCCACAAGGACACTCATTCAACTATGTTCATAGCAGCTTTATTCCTAATAGCCAGAAACTGGAAACAACCTAGACATTTCTCAACAGAAGAATGGATACAGAAAATATGGTATATCTACACAATGGAATGCTACTGAGCCGTTAAAAACAAGAACATTATGAATTTTGCAGACAAATGGATGGAACCAGAAAATATCACCCTGAGTAAGGTAACCCAGACCCCAAAGGACATGCATGGTATGTATTAACTTATAAGTGGATATTAGCTATAAAGTACAGGAAAACCATGTTATAATCAACAGACACATAGAAGCCAAATAACAAGGATGGCTCAAGGGAGGGTAGTTGAATATTTTTCAGTAGGGGACACAAAATAGATATTGGATGTTGGTAGAAGGAGAGAACTGGGTAGAAGAGGGGATAGTAAGAAAAGAGGAGCAGGGGGTGGGAAGATCATATGTAAGGAGATCAGGGGAGAGAGAAGGGATATGCATGTGGGGGGCAATCTCTTGGGTGTGTCAGAGACCTGGAATGGGGAGAAGCCCACAGAGTCTAAGGGGGTGACTCTAGCTGAGACTCCTAGCAGTGGGAGATATGGATCCTGAAGTGTCCACTTTGTATAGTCAGGTAGGACTCCCAGTGCAGGGATAAGGACATCAACCCACCCACAGAACCTTCCACCCAAAATGTGCCCTGCCTACAAGATGTGCAGTGAAAAAGACAGAGCAGAGATGGAGGGAATGACCAACCAATGACTGTCCCAAATTAAGACCCATCCCACGGGCAAGAAATCGGCACATTGCTGATGATACTCTGTTATGCTTGAAGACAGGAACCTATCATAACTGTTCTCTAAGAGTCTCCACCCAGAAGCCAGTGGAAAGAGATACAGAGACTAATCTATCAGGGTAGTGAAGTGGAAACTTAAGGGTTCTTTGGAAAGGTGGTTGGATGGTGTTTTGCTGGGGCAAACCTATGAAGGAAAGTTTTGTTAAAGTGGACACAGGTGTGAAAAGCTAAGGTAGTTTCGTGAAGGAACATTTCACTGAAGCAGACACAGGAGAGAGGATGTTTTGCTAAAGCAAGCACGTGAAAGGACACATGCTAACAAACACACATGTCGGGACGCCTTAGAGAGAAATGCACCAAAAATCTTCTGGTGGTGTGCTGCAGTTTCTTGCTGCTTCTGTGGACTTGGGCTGATTGGCAGAGTGACGTCAGCTGAGACAGATGCACTTGCTGAGGCAAGACACACACATGATGTTTGGGGGGCATAAATAGGATTTGATAGACAGTGAAGGAGGCTGAGCTAGGCTTACTTATAGAGCTAGTTGTGCAAGGCTCGTAGGTCTTGTATCTTCTCTGATCTTTGCTTCCCTGAGACAGGCACAGCTGAGAACTCCTGGTGTTCCTCCTGGTCCCTCCTGCTGACTCAAGCTGAGGCTGAAACCTGGCTGTCTCTGCTAGGTAGTGCCACCACTGCTGATTCATTTGCTATCCCAATTCTACCAAAATGGACTGCTGGTGTATCCGTGAAGCGTCTGTGAGTGGATTGAGCTGCCTCTGAGAACCTGTGAACTGAACTGCCGATTTCTAGACAACACCCACAGGAGTTGCTTCAAGAATCTTTCTAAACAGGTCCACTTCCTCTATATCTTTCCTCTCCCACTAGTTCTGGTGGGTGGTGGGCTAAAAGGGAGATTAAAGCATTTAAGCATCATTGAAAATAGATTTTGAAAAAATTAAAGTTACAGAGTAGCTTAGTATGGACACAAGCTAACATGGTCAGAACCAGCGTTAGCAGTTTCCTTTTACCTGTAACACAGTTACCTCAACACTGGTAAGCACAATGTGGCCACAAACATGTATTTGATTTCCTTTCTAGTTATTTCTATATAGTATGGTTTTAGAAGTGGGATGTTGAGTCTTAACCCTTCTGAAATATACCACCATGTATCCAATAGAAGATGACATATGTTACTCTTCGCACTTCTGCATGAAGAGTACTTTCTCTAAGAAAGTGAAAGTTTTATAAAGAGAAAGAAATACAGAAGATAAAAGGATCGATCATCCACACTCATGAATCAGTGTAGTGACAATTTTGGATTTTAGTTTCTTTTAAAACCACAGAAATATTATAAGGATATGGTTTTGTTTTAGTTTCTTTTAAAACCACAGAAATATTATAAGGATATGGTTTTGTTTTAGTTTCTTTTAAAACCACAGAAATATTAAAGGATATGGTTTTGGTTTAGTTTCTTTTAAAACCACAGAAATATTATAAGGATATGGTTTTGTTTTAATTCCAGGTGTGGGGCTATGGGGCTGCTTCACAGCTGCTAAMTGATTTACCCTGGGCTGTATGCAGCAGGGGTGTGGTTTACCACCTGCAGATAGTTTCTGCAATTTGTGGAACCTGGGTGCGGTTCAGTGTGTGTATAAATGCTAGGGCCCTGAGAGGAGGTTGTTGTTGTTGGGGAGGACCGTTGGGTGTTTGCTGTTGGTCATGGTTTGTTAAGAAGTAGTGCACAAAGAAATGAGAGGAAAAAGAAATTAGATATCCTGATGGTGAAGACCAAACTTGCCCAAGGAACTTGATGCCCCTAGTTATCAGGAAGTAGTCTAAAGATAATGTCACGCCCTTTCCCCTTTATCCCTTTAAACTCCCCTGGCTAGTAATGGGGGGTTGAAAGAGTAGAAGAAAAGGGATGGAGAAGGGCGAAAGAAAGAAGAACACACAAAATAGTAAAAAGTCCTGCTACAGATCTGTAAAATTAATATTGGGGAAACGGGCATCTTAGCAAACACAATCTAGAGATTCAATGTAATCTTCATAAAAATTCCAACTATTCACAGAAGTTGAAAAATACTATAGTTTTCAGCTTCATATGAAAACACACACACACACACACACACACACACACACACAAACCTATTGGAGACATCATTATCTCAGACTTCTAGTTGTACTATGGAGCTACAGTAATAAAAACATTATGATAGTGTTGAATTATAGACCTAGACATAAGTTCACACACCCGTGAACATCTGATTTTTTGACAAAGAAGCCAAAAGTACACACTGAAGAGAATACAGTATCTTCAACAAATGGTGCTGGTCAAACCTGGTCTACAAACAGCTTGATGGCTGCATGCAGAAGAATATAAATAGACCCATATGTATCACCCTGCACAAAACTTAACTCTAATGGCACCAACATAATACAAGAGACCATGAATCTGACACACACACACACACACACACACACACACACACACACACAAGTGGGTGATGGGCTTGAAACGACTGGTACAGGAAGAAATCTTTCTGAACAGCCAACCAATAGCTGACGCTAAGAACAATTAATACACGGGGCCTCATGAGACCAAAAAGCTTTTACAGAGCAAACATCACGGAGAGGCAGCCTAGAGAGTGGGAAAAGGTCTTTGCCAATGACATGATTTGATTTAAAAGTCAGTATATAAAATATATAAAGAACTTAAAAGTACTGAGCATCAAGAAATCAAACCATCCGATTACAAACAGGGTACAGATCTAAGCAGAGAATTCTCAAAAGATGAAAGAAATGATGGAGAAACTTAAGTGTTCAAAATCCTTAGTCACCAGGGAAACAAAAATTAAGACTACTTTGAGGCTTCATCTTATCTCAGCCAGAATGGCCAAGATCAATAATCCAAATAACAGCTCATGCTGGCTAGGACGCAATGGAAAAGGGACACAAATTCACCGCTAGTGGGAACACGAACTTGCACAGCCACTATGGAAACCAGTTTGGGTTACTGAAGAAGCTGTGAATCCATCTATCTTAAGAGGCAGCTATTCCACTCTTGCGAAAGTATTCAAAGGACCATGGAGACACCTGCGTTCATAGCTGCTCTATTCACAATATCCAGAAACTACTGAAAACAGCCTAGAAATATGTCAGCTATAAAGGGATAATGGAAATGTGATACATTTACACAAAGACATATTCTACGTTTTTTTAAAAATGAAATTATGAAGATCGTGGGTAAATAGATGGAACTAGAAAATAATCCTGAGTGAAGTCATCTAGACCTCAAACACCAGATCTTGTTGATTTCCTCTTACACATAGATGTTAGCCTTTGATATGCATGCTATAACTGAGGTAAGGTACCTGGTGACAGACTTGGGGGGTGTCTTCCAGGGAAAGACAGAGTGTTATGGAGAGACAAAGGAGAAGCTAGAATAGGAGGATTAAATGGGGTAGAGGGATGGAGAGGATTTAAAGGTAGATGAGGAAAAACCAAAAGGGACAACTAACACTAAAGGCCTTCGGAACACCACATGGAACTCTGGTACTAGAGAAGTTTCCTAAAATATATACATATATGAAAGAAATCCAAATGGTGTCACCAAGTAACTAGGAAGAAATCATTTCCCACCATGGGAAAACTCCAGTGCTAGAAACAGGTTACATTTAGTTGAACTTTTAGCCAAAGGAACCCCATGGAAACCCCCAAATATCACAGAGTATTCCCAACACAGTTGGTTACTCTCCACAACCAGATGGTAAGCCCCTACAGCTGAAGGCAGCACTTGAATAGCTCACTGAAGAAGGCAAAGCAATGCTGGTGTCTAACTAGAGCTTTCAACCCTACTAACTATGTTCACGGTACAGGAAGGAGCTTTGCATGCTACCACTGGAGAAATGTGAGCATGAACTCAGCTACAAATCTCAAGAACTGCAGTGGGAGCAGGCTTGCATGATATGCAAATGCTGGGGGAGTAGCCAACCACACTCTGATTGGATTTAAGGTTCATTGCGAGGAATGAAAGCCATGACTGCCGCTGCTAAGGGTGTGTGTGTGTGTGTGTGTGTGTGTGTGTGTGTGTGTGTGTGTGAAGAATCTGAGTCTGGAAGGCCCTGGGCCTAGGAGAAAACCAAGGAACATAGCAATGTTCTTGTTCTGCTAAGGGACCATAGCAATGAAATGACTCCAAATGACATCATGCTATAATCACAGATCAGTGCCTGAGGTGGATGCCTCATTCAGCCCTCATCAGAGAGGCTTCTTATAGTAGATGGGAACTATCACACAACTATAAACTATGGAGCACTCAACCTGAAATGTGATATTTCCAACCAAACCCCTCCCCTCAGGACTAGAGGAGCTATGTGGAGGGTGTCGGAGGATTATAAGAGGAAGAGGTGATGGATGACTGTAAGAGAATCAGTGTCTTCTAGACACAACAGGATTGATGTGTATCTAAACTCATGGAGACAGTGATGACACACACGGGGTTGAACATAATCAAGCAAGACTCATTTGGAGGGCTGGAGAGACGTCTCCACAGTTAAGAGCACTGACTGCTCTTCTGAAGGTCCTGAGTTCAAATCCCAGCAACCACATGGTGCCTCAGAACCATCTGTAACGAGATCTGACACCCTCTTCTGGAGTGTCTAAAGACAACTACAGTGTACTTACTTATAATCAATCAATCAATCTTTTTTTTTAAAGACTTATTTGGAGTCATTTATTGCTATGTTCCTTTGGCAGAACAATAGTATTTGGTTTTCTATTAGGCCCAGGGCCTTCCAAATTCAGGTTCTTGACCACTGAGAGGGTCTCAGCACTGATAGGGAGAAGTGAGCATAGATTTGCCCCAAAACAAGATTCTACCTGCAATTAATACCTGCTTGGAAAGCACAACTAAGTTTCCCCCATGGAGTCTCATTGTGTATTTCAACCACACCTGGGGGGAGCCCTAAGCCCAGGTTTTATGGCCAACACAACATGAATATAATGTTATTTTTGTGGATTTTTTTTTTGTCTCATATTGTTTTGTTTGGGTATTTTATGTCTTACTGATATTTTGCTTGTTCATTTTGGTTACAGTTTTTGTGTATGTGTGTGATTTTCATTTTTGCTGTTTTTTTAAAAGACAGAGAAAAAGAAAATTCTTGGAATTATGTGGGTAAGGAGGTAGAAGGATCTGAGAATAATTAGGGAAAGGGAAAGGTATGATCAGAACATATATGCGCATGCGAGCACACACACAGACACACACCTACATATATACATAAACTTTGTTCAACTACAAAAGAAACAACTCGCTTTTAAAAATGTGTTTTGTAAGTAGAGAATTCTTCAGAAATATGAACGATGAATATATATTTGAAAGTAAAAAGAGAGTGCTTCATGATAATATTTAAAAACTGAAAACAAATAGCCTTGCCTAGGGTAAAATAGTAAACACTGGATAGTGGAAATAATTCATTTTACTATTTGCATAAATTCTGCTGCCATAAACATATTACATCTCATCAAGCCAAGTGAAGCCAGCGTCCGGATTTCCCTCCATCTTTAACTGACGAGCAACAATGGGGATAATTCTCTTTAAGTGCATTGTAAAACACTAACATTTCCAGCACACGCTGAATTCATTTTGGATTTCTGGTCTGCATTTCCTGAGCTATAATCATAACCATATTGCTATTTTTCAGTTTTAGCTTAATATTATTTTTATTTAAATTGTGGCAATTCTCCGAAGAATGAAGTTTTCTTTTTCTTTTTTTTTTTCACAAATCCCAGTAATATGGAAATATCGTGGAGGTGGGGGCTTGACTACACAAGGAGAGAATCGATAGCCAGTCTCTTCTGAGGTAGCTAAGCATTTCAGTCAGTTTCTCACGGGTCATGAAGACAATCTCACTCCTCTTGTGGTCTGCTGACAGACGGAAACATGGTGGTTGCAGATTGGACAGTCTTGTGATAGGCTGCATGTTCTCAAGGCAAAAGTACAGTGTGCTCAATGAAAAGGGTTTGCACGAAGAAATGCCCACTCTCTGGCAGAGGGACGCAAAAGAAAGTTCTTGCTGTGGTAGGCAGTCAGGATAAGATGTGGCAGATGCAGACACAGACATGGTTGTTTGTCTAGATGTGGATGTCTTAGACATTTCCTCATAGCTCCAACACCATCCTGAGGGTTTCTACCTCAGAGAAATACATTAGTGTGAGGAACAAGAACTTCCAAGTGAGGGAACTATTAAAAATACAGTATGTCCAAGAAGAGCCAAGTCCTCAAGAAGGCATCGCAGACAGTGARGGATTACAGTAAGTCCAGATAGCAGTACACCCTTCTAAAACTCATCATTTTGAATAGGCCCTAGACAAAGACCTGTTCTCCCCACCCCCATATACCAGGGTATCCTCCTTCGGTGTATAGATAATTTATTTATCATTAGCTCAGAGACACCCACTTCAGATCAAAGCACTGTTCTAACATTTCAAAGACGGGTGCTACATGGATTTCAAGGTTCTCTCTCAAAGCTGAAATTTCCCGACAGCAGGATCGGTTGCTGGGACTCACGCTAACTGCAATTGCTCAGAGCGGCCGTGCTAGTTGCTACAGGGACCTCACTTTAACCGTGGAGAACTTACCACAGAGGACCTGCTTGGGCATGGCAGGGCTTCTCAGAATTTGAACTTGTCAGTTCATCATAGCCAAACCCTTCCACGAGTCCTTGAGAGACCAGCTGTCACATCTTACCTTTGACAAAACTGTACCTGGCCTCCTAATGTGGGCACGTTCCTGAGCCCACCATCAACTCTCCCTAATCCTACCTTGTTCTATGTCCATGAATAAAGGCGCTTGGAATTTTAAGCCATGTTGGGGGCCCTCCTAACTGCCAAACTGCCTACACAGGTCATTAAGCTTGGTGGCACAGAATTGGCCCCCTTGCCTCAGGGGAACCAGAACTGTGACACTCTTGGTTGGCAGGCCTCTATTTTTATGCTGGAGGCACAACCCACCAAGTCCTGGGGTCTGAAGAGCCTGCCAGGGGGTCTCAGATGGCAGAATCAACTAGTCTCAGACTCTGCTCTTCCAAACTCTAGATCTACCATTTCTCACATGCACTCTGTGAGGCCAAACCAGAAGCTTCAGCCTCTGGCTCCTTCTACAGCTCTACAGACTCTCATCTCTTCTTCCCTCAGGATGCCACAAGACCCAATCCATTCTAGGGACTCCCTTCTGCAACTCTTCCTCCAAGGTTGGACAGTTCCCAGCTTACCACTTACTCCAGTATGTCCTCTCTATGAGTCTCCCCCCGCCCCCCTGCATGGCTGGGATCATGGCTAGATCCTGTGTGGATTCTTTTCCATTGTCACAATCACATGATCACACGTCTTTGATGTCTCCCTAAAGAAAAGTCACCCTGAGGGGTCCCCGACTTCAGCCCAATGGTTGAGTGTAGATATCTGTGTCTGAATTAGGGGAAGGATTGAAGGAGCTGAAGAGACGGGCAACCCCTTAGGAAGACCAACAGTCTCGACTGACCTGGACCCCAGGGAGCTCCCAGAGGCTGAGCCACCACCCAGGCTGCACAGGGGCTGGTCCTAGCCAGTCAGCCTCCCAACCCCCTACCCCAGACACAGATATAGCAGAGGACTGGCCTCAGTGGGAGAAAATGGCTTAATCCTCAAGAGACTTGAGGCCCCAGCGAAGGGGGGTTGGGCAGGTAGGTGGGGCACACTCTTGGAGGCAAGGTGGGGGGAGGAATGGGATGATAAACTGCAGGAGGGGGGACCGGGAAGAGGGGACAAGGGCTGGAAGGTACATGAATATTTTTTAAAAAAGAAAAAAATAATAAAAAAATAATTTGAAAAATCAAAGTGGTGTGACTTTTAACCATTATGACTTACATTTTTCCTCTTCCTGTTCCAGTCCCTTTCTATTTTCTCCAAAAGGCATAGGACCACAGATAACACAAGAAATCCCTGAATGAGGATTCTGCCTCTGCCTGCTCTCAACTCAGTATGCAGCCTCTTCCTTTGAATGTACCAAGTTCACCTCCCTCCACACATTCCTGGGGAGCCCTTGTCTCTGGGCACTTACCTTCTTCCCAGCATTTCCCTAGCTGGTCACAAACAGCCCTTTCTCAATGCCCCACCCTGAGGGCCAGCTCCCATGTAGGATATCYGGAGGTAGCTCAACCCTTTATTCACAACACTGCCCCGCCTCTCTTGCCCTTAAAACAGTTCTTCCAGATTAATTGCATTCCTTTGTACTCGTTTCGTTTCTTTGACACTTTAGATGGCTTCTTAAACATTTTTTTTCCTGTCACTGATACAGGCCTGCAGTTATTTTGACATCCTGTAATTACTCGATTGCAAGCATCTTCCAATATATTCAAAAGCAGAGAGGTCGGTAACCTAAGCACAGTCACAAAACATGCGGTGGCGGAGATGAACAGCCACTTTTGCTTCTCTGCAGCTCCACTCACGAGCTCCTGCAAGATTCCTGGGGAAAGTGAAGGCAGCCCTTCTTCTGTAACRGTGCGAGGATATGTCTTTGTGTGGAACCGTAGGGGTAAGAACATGGTCGTTGCATCTAGCAGTCAAAGCAGGGCATGGCTTTSGAAGAGCATCAGACAACTTCCGATGTTCGGTACTCAGATTTTTCTGGTTGCTTTTAAAAAGAGTTTCCTTCTGTTTGCATCAGGGCTCAAGTTCCATTTCTTCACAACTGTCGTGTTTTTATTGCGGAGAAAACGAAGGCACATCAGGGAGGTTTTAAAATCCCACCTCTAGGCTCTGAAGATCCCAGTAAGACTTCCATTTGACTTAAATTTTAAAACAGAGACTTGAAAGGAGTRTAATTTGAAGCATTGATTATAAGAACTTCTATACTACGAAGGTGCGTTTTAAAAACCAGGACTTCCATTTTATACTGAAGAGCATGCTTAGAATCTGCTCCACACCCCCAGTGCCCTCAGCCCAGGATGCTTCGTGTATTTAGATTCAGCACAGATGGACA
>BDUI01003879.1:15988-34300 GCA_002335545.1 Apodemus speciosus
CTGAGTTTTTAATCTTAGCCATTCTGAGGGGTGTGAGGTGAAATCACAGGGTTGTTTTGGTTTGCATTTCTCTAATGACTAATAATGTTGAACATTTTTAAGTTGCTTCTCAGCCATCCTAATTTCTTCAGTTGAGAAACCTTTGTTTAGCTCTGTACCCCATTTTTTGATAGGGTTATTTGGTTTTCTGGGGTCTAATTTCTTGAGTTCTTTGTATACATTGGATATTAGCCCTCTGTCHGATGTGGGGTTGGTGAAGATCTTTTCCCAGTTTGTAGGTTGCCGATTAGTCCTTTTGACAGTGTCTTTTTGCCTTACAAAAACTAGGGTTATTTGATTCTCTGGAGTCTAACTTCTTGAGTTTTTTGTATACATTGAATATTAGCCMTGTATCAAATGTAGGAGTGGTAAAGATCTTTTCTCAATCTGTTGGTTGCTGTTTTGTCCTATTGAGAGAGTCCTTTGCCTTACAGAAGCTTTGAAATTTCATGAGATCCCATTTGTTGATTCTTGATCTTAGAACATAACCTATTGTTGTTCTGTTAAGGAAAATTTCCCCTTTTCCCATGTGCTCAAGGCTCTTCCCCCACTTTCTTTTCTTTACTTTTAGTGTAAAAGTAAAGATATTTGATGTAGAATTCCTTGATCCACATGGACTTGAGTTCAGTACAAGAAGATAAGAATGGTTCAATTTTTATTCTTCTACATGCTAACCGCCTGTTGACCCAGCACCATTTGTTGCAAATGCTGTACTTTTCCCACTGGATGGTTTTAGCCAATTTGTCAAAGATCAAGTGCCTATGAGTGTGTGGGTTCATTTTATGGGTTTTTCATTCTATTCCATTGATCTCCTTGCCTGACACTGTACTAATACCATGCAGGTTTTTTTTCTATATTCTTTGTTTACATTCCAAATGATTTCCCCTTTCCTGGTTCCCCATCCCTATAGGTCCCATAAGCCCTCTTCCCTCTGCCCATTCCCCAATCAACCCCTCCCCCTTCTCTGTCCTGCTAATCCCCTATATTGTTGCATCAAGCCTTTCAAGGAGCAGGGTACTCTCCTTCCTTCTTTTTGGAAATCATTTGATATGTGAATTGTGTCTTGGGTATTCAGAGCTTCTTAGCTAATATCCACTTATCAGTGACTGCATACCATATGTGTTCTTTTGTGATTGGGTTACCTCATTCAGGATGATATTTTCCAATTCAATCCATTTGCCTAAGAATTTCATGAATTCATTGTTTTTAATTGCTGAGTAATATTCCATTGTGTAAATATACCACATTTTCTTTATCCATTCCTCCACTGAGGGACATCTGAGTTCTTTGCAGCTTCTGGCTATAATAAATAAGGCTGCAATGAACATAGTGGAGCATGTGTCCTAACTGCATGCCAGGGAAACCTCTGGGTATAAGCCCAGGAGTGGTATAGCAGGGTCCTCCAGAAGTGTCATGCCCAGTTTTCTGAGGAACCGCCAGACTGATTTCCAGAGTGGTTGTAACAGCTTACCATCCCACCAGCAGTGGAGGAGTATTCCTCTTTCTCTACATCCTCACCAGCACCTGCTGTCTCCTGAGTATTTGATCTTAGCCATTCTGACTGGTGTGAGATGAAATCTCAGGGTTGTTTTGATTTTCATTTCCCTAATGACTAATGATGTTGAACATTTCTTAAGGTGCTCTTCTCAGCCATTCGAAATGCTTCATGTGAAAATTATTTGTTTAGCTCTGTACACCATTTTTTAAATAGGGTTATTTGGCTCTCTGGAGTCTAACTTCTTGAGTTCTTTGTATATATTGGATATTAGCCATCTGTAGGATGTAGGGTTGGTGAAGATCTTTTCCCAATTTCTTGGTTGCTGTTTTGTCCTTTTGACAGTGTCCTTTATCTTGCAGAAACTTTGTGAGGTCCAATTTGTCAATTCTTGATCTTAGAGCATAAGCTATTGGTGTTCAGTTCAGGAACTTTTCCCCTGTGCCCATGTCTTCCAGGGTCTTTGCCAGTTTCTTTTCTGTTAGTTTCAGTGTGTCTGGTTTTATGTGGAGGTCTTTGATCCACTTGGACTTGAGCTTAGTACAAGGAGATAAGAATGGATCGATTTGCATTCTTCTGCATGCTGACCTCCAGTTGAACCAGCACCATTTGTTGAAAATGCTGTCTTTTTTCCACTGGATGGTTTCAGCTCCTTTGTCAAAGATCACGTGACCATAGGTGTGTGGATTCATTTCTGGGTCTTCAGTTCTATTCCATTGATCTACCTGCCTGTCACTGTAACCAATACCAATGTAGTTTTTAACACTATTGCTCTGTAGTACTGTTTGAGCTCTGGGATATTGATTCCCTCAGCAGTCTTTTACTGTTGAGAATAGTTTTTAGCTATCCTGGGTTTTTTGTTGTTCCAGATGAATTTAAGAATTGCTCTTTCTAACTCTATAAAGAACTTAGTTGGGATTTTGATGGGGATTGCATTGAATCTGTAGATTGCTTTTGGCAATATGGCCATTTTTACTATATTAATCCTGCCAATCCACRAGCATGGAAGATTTTTCCAATTTCTGAGGTCTTCTTCAGTTTCCTTTTTCAAAGACCTGAAGTTCTTGTCATACAGATCTTTCACTTGTTTGGTTAGAGTCACACCAAGATACTTTATATTCTTTGTGGCTATTGTGAAGGGTGTCATGTCCCTAATTTCTTAGCCTGCTTATCCTTTGAGTATAGGAAGGCTACTGATTTGCTTGAGTTGATTTTTTTTGTTTGTTTTTTTTGATACAGGGTTTCTTTGTGTAGCTCCGGCTTTCCTGGAACTTACTCTGTAGACCAGGCTCACCTCAAACTCAGAAATCTGCCTGCCTCTGCCTCCCAAGTGCTGGGATTAAAGGCGTGTGCCACCACCTCTCTGCTTGAGTTGATTTTATAACTAGCCACTTTGCTGAAGTTGTTTATCAGCTGTAGGAGTTCTCTGGTGGAGTTTTTTGGGTCACTTAAGTATACTATCATATCATCTGYRAATWGTGATAGTTTAACTTCTTCCTTTTCAATGTGTATCCCTTTAACCTCCTTATGTTGTCTAATTGCTCTGGCTAGAACTTCAAGTACTATATTGAAAAGATATGGAGAGAGGGAGCAGCCTTGTCTAGTCCCTGACTTTAGTGGGATTGCGTCATTTCTTTCCATTTAGTTTGATGTTGGCTACTGGTTTGCTGTATATTGCTTTTACTATGTTTAGGTATGGGCCTTGAATTTCTGTTCTTTCCAAGGCTTTTATCATGAAAGGATGCTGAATTTTGTCAAAAGCTTTTTCAGCATCTAATGAAATGACCATATGGGTTTTTTCTTTGAGTTTGTTTATGGAGTGGATTGCATTGATGGATTTAAGTATATTGAACCATCCCTGCATCCCTTTGATGAAGCTTACTTGATCATGGTGAATGATCGTTTTGATGTGTTCTTGGATTCAGTTCACGAGAATTTTATTGAATATTTTGGCATCAATATTCATAAGAGAAATTGGTCTGAATTTGTCTTTCTTTTTTGGTTTGTCTAGCCATCTTAGATTTTGCCAGATTCATGGCTACAGGCTCAAAGATGTCCAGACTCATGGACTCAGACCCAAGCAGAGCTGATGGGGGACTGAGTAACTCAGACACTTATTCATAGGGACCCAGAATAGTGCCAAGGAGTGCTGATTGTTGGTACTACCTATGTTAGTTTTTTTAATGTATGGTAATACATGAGTCAAGTATACCAATCTCAAGCACTTAAGTGATGTTTATATATGTACACCTGTTATTATACCACCTAGAACAAGATAAAATTTCCTATCACCCAGAGGATTCCTTTTGCCCATTCACAGAAGTGTTCCTAAACTATGAGTAGTGTCTTGATATCATAAATTAATCCTGCCTATTTTGGAACTTCATATAGATGATGCTGTATGATATAGTCTTTGCTGTGTCTTTACTAAATCATAGCTTCTGAGTCTGGCCCCTATCATTTCTGTGTAACTGAAGTTATTGTTTTATTAGATTTTATTAATATCCATTCACAAAGATAGGGTAAGAWTATCTAGAATTATAAGCCAGCTGGGGCTGAAACATTGTGTCAGATAGCAAACAAACAAAAACCAAGAAATAATACCAAATATACTATTTACCTGTATCCAGTTTTACAGATAGAACTTGTTTTAAGTGAGGATTACTGACCTAAATTATGGGGTACTACTTCCATTACAAAAAAAAATGCATTCATTTGTTTTTTAAAATATTTGTTCTAAATTTCCTTAATAAAGCTAAATGTATTATTTATTTTGAAGTAAATTAAAAGTGAAAAGTTTTCTGGGGCAGTGGATCAGTTTGGTGGGAGTACTTGGTGTTATCCACTGGAATGGGAAAAATATTCTGCAGTATGCTATTAAAAAACTCAGATATAAATTTTATATCTTCATTTATATGAGAAGAGATGAAAAGTAAAGAAAAATAGATTGCTAAAACAATGTGGAGCAATGTGTACATTTGTTATTTACACGTTGTTATTTATTGTAACAATCTTGTATATTTAGTCATTGTGAATTGAGATTGATTCATGTGTTTGTTTTGTATATTTTGTCAATTTCACAAAATTAAAAATTTCAGTTTCTTACTTAACCCATGTAACTTTTCTTAGTGAAGGTTCCTTCCTCCTGAAAAATAGTGTTGGAAATATAGCATATAGAAGTTTCTATTTTAATCAGCAAAGGTACCTATAGTAAACACAGTGTTCTACTTAAACTTATTACTTGTCTCCTGTGATGTCTCTACATTATATACACCATGCCTATTACCCGTTTTCTTTGTCATACAAGATTTTATTTATATCACTCCTGACCTAATAAAATTGTGCCTTTGGCCCAGTGCACTTGACATCTCAGATAACTTACTCTTGATCTTTGACACATTTAATTTTTAGCCTGTTAAACATAATAGGTAGCTGTTAAGTAAGAAAGATTATTTTGAGTTTTCATCGAAGAAACCTTATAGCATTTAAAAGGCTTCTCACAAAAGAACTGATGTGTATTTGATATTTTCTTGGCATTATAATTCAAATAGTTATAGTTAAATATGAAAAAGTGAGTGCTAGTTATGAATATTCTCTTTTTCTACCCCCAGATCTTTGAATATTTTAGGTGAAAATTTTTACATGTATTGCTAGAGATTTTTAATGCTTTATTTCTTTGCTGTTCTCTTCTACACTATTTAATGAAACACATACTATTTTTGGTATAAGATGCATTTTCTTACAGCAGTGGGTAAGGAGAATGAAGTTTAAGAGTTGTGAATGGTTATCTTTCTTCATCGTGAGTCTCTGTATTCTTTGTTTGTGACATTCCTCTGTATTCCAAATGTGAGTTAGACAAGTTCTGCTTTTTCTGCTGCATTCTCACATATGAAGGAAAATAACAGTTAATTTTTTCCTGAAAATTATGAACAGGATCTTCATATATAATCTTAAATTCAGCATTCATTGGATATTTGTCATCAAAGTTGATTTTTTCAAATGCTAAATTTATGATTTCATCCGTAGAAAATATGCTAATCAAGTGATGGATGGGGAAAGGGGAAATTTCACATCAGCAAAAACATAAAGTCACTATTTTTCATGCCATATAAGCTGAGCATTTTGGTGAGCTTGTGTCTGGCATTGGTATGGTAGCAGTGCAGACTCCTGACTAGCCTGAGAAACAGAGCTCCATAACCACTCCCTCCCTCCCCCCATACCTCTCCTCTGTAGGAGCAAAGCCTTTATTCTCTTTTTTCCTGACTGTTCAGAGGCCTTTGTGGAACTCAACAGAAAAGCAAAGCAAATGAACAAACTCTAAGTCAGTTTTTCCTCAGACTTCCTAATGCAGTGACCCTTTAGCACCACATGTTTTTGTGACCCCCCCAGCCATAAAATCATACTCCATGCTACTTCATAACTATAATTTTGCTACTCTTCTGAATTGTCATGTGACTTTATGATATGTAGGGTGGTCTTAGGTGACCCTGTGAATGGGTCTTTTGACCTCCCATGGGGTCACAAACTACAGGTTGAAAACTACTGCTGTGTGTGCGCGCGCGCGTGTGTGTGTGTGTGTGTGTGTGTGTGTGTGTGTGTGTGTATCTATATTTTTAAATTTAGTTTTGGAGCTATTACTAAAGATTCAGGTTGAGAAATCAAAAGATCCCTAAACTTACAGAGATTTTTTTATATCTTTTCTTTTAAACATTTGGTTTGTTTTAATGTAAAAGATTGTGTGTTTGTTGTGTATTTTTGTTTGCTTATGTGCAGATTTGTTGAGTGTCCTCATGTGTGCATGCAAAAGATAGAAGACAGCCTTCTGTGTCTTTCTTCAAGCATCTTAACCCTGTGTGGGGACAATGACAAAATCTCTCACTGGCTAGGGACACAGATAGACTGAGTGGTCAGTGAGTCCCAGGGATTTGCTACCTGTCTCTCTTCAGCACAGTAGACAGCATTGCACGTAGCTATGTATGTATGTTAGGGGGATAGGTTGTGGGTCCTTGTACTTGCACAGCAGGTGCTTTACAATGGACAGAATTCCTTATGCCCATAAAGTTAAATTTTAAGTAGGTAACAAGTGCAGTCAAGAAATCAAACTATTTAATTTTTGGTAAAACTTTTCTTTTGTGACTCCTAGACACACCTTTTATGCAGTTGAACTAATACATATATGGAAAGCTAATTCTGCAATAGTCCTACAAGCCTTCAGAGTAAATGAATTTTAGTTATGCTTTCAGCAAAGAAAGGCATATCTGCTGTGTCAGAAAGTCAAATGGTGTTAGCACATTTTTGTTTTCTTATATTCCTGCTTCAGATTCTATTGGATATTTTATCTCCCAGTGAGTCGTTGACAAAAGAAAGTAAATCTGTCTGTTCATCCATCCATCCATCCATCCATCCATCCATCCATCCATCCATCCTTCCATCCATCCAATATTTAATTTTACTTAGTTTTTTGAAACAGGGTACATTGCCCAGACTGGCCTTAAATTTAGATCTTCCTCATGTTTCTGAATGATACAATATCAGTGTTTGGCTCCTAGTTTTAATTTTTTTTAAATTAAAAATGTATTTTTCTGTGTTGAATATTTTGCATTCATCTATATATGCGCACTATATATATGCGCTGCATATATGCCTGGTTCCAAAGATATCACAAGGAGTATCCTWATCCCCTAGAAATGGAATTATGGATAATTGTTAGCAACCATGTGGGTGCTGAGAATAAAATCCAGGTCCTCAAAGAGAGTAACAAGTACTTGTAAACTACTGAGTCATTTCTCCAGGTCCTGATTTTAATAACATTTATTCATGSTTTTATTATTTCCTTTTTACTCCTTTCTTGGAGTTTATTTTTATTTTCATTTTATTTTCGTTTATGATGAATTTACTTAAGTTTTTCATACTGGTTCATCTTTATAGTACCAGTGTTTAACATACATAATATTATTTCCGATTTCAAAGTATCTGATTCTTTTTTTTNCTGTAATGTGCGTACCATAAACTGTCTAAATATTTTAGAATGAGTGTGTGCAATAAGGAATTAACTATGTGAAGATTGTGTGTATGTGTGTCTGTGCACGTGTGTCTTGCTGGACATTGAACTCAGTCTTGTGTGTGCTAGCCGTGTACTCTACCGTTGAACTATATGCATATACTGTAAGCCTCAGACAGCTTTCTAATGAATTGACTTACAAATATTTTTTTCTGTAGATATTACCCCYGAAACCTGAAGCTAGTCTTTTGGTACAGTCCTTATTACTTAACATTCTGACTTCTCCCTAGATATTTTAATTATCTGTAGTTTTAWAATTATATATATTGCAAAAGCACAACACATCAGTAGAAGAAGACAAGATAAACATCAAGATTTTCAACTGTCTATATGACTTTTGAATCATATGGAGCTGTGTCTGTATGGTGTGATTTTAAGGAAGGGAACAGTTTAAATGGCCCATCGAAGTCTTAAAGCCTTAAGAATTTGTAATTGCATTATTACTATACTTAACATTATATGAATAACATGAAAATAATTATCACAAAATATTTTTATTTTGTTTTTAACTAAAGTCTACTTGAAATGAAATTAATTTGGGCAGTTGGCTCATGTGTCATCAGTGAACATTTACGGCATGTACATGCCAAATGGACACCGAACACATGTGCTGATCATGCAAACATTAAAAGGAGCACTTCCTGCCCTTCAGTGGCTTATTGGCTAATGTATGTAGTTTATGTATATAATATATATTATACACACATAACATGCATAATATGTAGTATATTACATATGTGTAATATATAGTATGAAACATTTTCTATATTGTGTATATAACTGTTATGTATCTATATATTACTATTTATTTGAAAGACACCTAAATTAAGATTTGGGGCTGAGAGGCACTGCACAGGGGATGCATCCTGGTGTAGGTACTACCTCTGTTAAATTTCTAGAAGGTAGCCAGATGCAACTGCTTTTAGGCAGAGAAAACATTATGTGTAAAGACAGGAACTTGAGACAGAGAAGAGATGGCACTGAGCAGAAAAGGTCAGCACGGAGGTCTGGCTGGAGCTCGGGGCGCCCAGGGCAAAGGTAGGAGCATCAGTTGAAGCCAGAGGGGAAAGCAGGCCTGCTCTTGAAGTTTACATTTCTCTTGCGAGAAATGGAAAGCCAACACAAGTTTGCAGGCAGAGGAATGACCAGGCCAGTGTTGTGTCTGGGAACATGATTTTGGGGTTACTGTGGAAAATAGTTTGGGTTTAAAACAGCACCACAAAGAGCCAGTGCCTGCCCCGTGGATAAGAGCTGGCAAATGGGTGACATCTGCAGGATGGCAATGGCGTGACTTAGAATGGAAGGCAGGGTCAGGTAAGGACAAAGACAGGTTGGGAGATAACTCCCAGAAGTCTTGTTGCTTGGACACACCAGGGCCTTTCAGAAATGGAGAACACACCAAAGCAGAAGGACTGGCTTCTCCCTCTGTAAGAACACAGAGGGAGGAGTGTCAGTCTGAGGTACCAAGCAGCTTGAAAACAAGAGTGAAGCTTAGAAAGGAGATCTTAGCTGGCAAAAGGTTTAGACACATGGATCTTACATCTTTATTTGAACATTATGTAAAATCCCATTTAATTTTTCCTCATGTAATTATGTTCTACTAACTTTGCCTCCAGTAAAATAAACATAATTAGAAGTAACTTTTTCCACTCAGTGCTAGGGATTGAATCCYTGCTAGCTGTGTCTAGCTCACACCATCACTGAGGTATATGCTTGGCCCTGAAGTAACAGGTATGTTCTCTAGTGAAGTCTTGTGGACAAGATGGTAGTGGTGTTGGTCAACTCAAGGGTGAGATAGATGCACTAGGAAAATCAGGGGACCTTTTATTTAATGTATAGAAAATAACTACAGGAATGCTAATGGCAGAATAATAGGAGTAACTCCTTGGCAGTCCAGGCTNCTGCAATCCCACCAACAATGGAGAAGTGTTCCTTTTTCCCCACATCCTCTCCAGCATCTGCTGTCCCCTGAGGTTTTCATCTTAGCCATTCTGACTGGTGTAAGGTGGAATCTCAGTGTTGTTTTGATTTGCATTTCCCTGATAACTTAGGATGCTGAACATTTCTTTAGGTGCTTTAGATCCAATCCAGTTTCCTCAGTTGAGAATTCCCTGTTTAGCTCTGTACCCCATTTTTTAATAGGGTTATTTGATTCGCTGGAGACTAACTTCTTGAGTTCTTTGTATTCATTGGATATTAGCCCTCTATTGGATGTAGGGTTAGTAAAGATCTTTCCCCAATTTGTTGGTTGCTGTTTTTTCCTATTGACACTGCTTTGCAATTTTGTGAGGTCCCATTTGTTGATTCTTGTTCTTAGAGCATAAGCCACCACCAGAGAACTCCTAAAACTGATAAACAACTTCAGCAAAGTGGCTCGATATAAAATTAACTCAAGCAAATCAGTAGCCTTCCTCTACTCAAAGGATAAGCAGGCGGAGAAAGAAATTAGGGAAATGACACTCTTCACAATAGTCCCAAATAATACTTCATACCTAGGTGTGACCCTAACTAAGCAAGTAAAAGATCTATATGAAAAGAACGTTAAGCCTTTGAAGAAAGGAATTGAAGAAAGTCTCAGAAGATGGAAAGATTTCCCATGTTCATGGATTGGCAGGATCAATATAGTAAAAATGGCCATCTTGCCAAAAGCAATCTACAGATTCAATGCAATCCCTATCAAAATCCCAAATCAATTCTTCATAGATCTAGAAAGAGCAATTCTCAAATTCATCTGGAACAACAAAAAACTCAGGATAGCAAAAACTATTCTCCACAACAAAAGATCTTCTGGGGGAATCACCATCCCTGACCTCAAGCTCTACTACAGAGCAATAGTGATAAAAAACTGTTTGGTATTGTTATGCAAACAGGCAGGAATATCAGTGGAATAGAATTGAAGGCCCAGAAAAGAATCCATACACCTACGATCACTTGATATTTGACAAAGGTGCTAAAAACATCCAGTGGAAAAAAAGACAGCATTTTTAACAAATGGTGGTGGATCATCTGGAGGTCTGCATGCAGAAAAATGCAAATCGACCCATTCTTATATCTTTGGACAAAGCTCAAGTCCAGGTGGATCAAGGATCTACATATAAAACCAGACACACTGAAGCTTATAGAGGAGAAAGTGGGGACAAATCTTGAACACATGGGCACAGGGGAAAAGTTCCTGAAAGTGTCTAATTCTAATGTTTTCCTATTTTAAGTGTTTTTCTCTAGATGTTTAATGTTGTTTTGGTGTGAGAATTTTCTAATGTATCAGCTATCTTATTCATTTAATTTTAGTCTTTTAATATGGTGATTACACTTATTTCCATTATTATTGTTGTTATTATTATTTTTATTAGTTTTTTTGAGACAGGACTTCTCTCCTTTATTATTTTCTATATTTTTTGTTTACATTCCAAATGATTTCCCCCTTCCCGGTTCCGCCCAACCCCTAAGTCCCATAAGCCCTCTTCCATCTGCCAGTTCCCCAATCAGCCCCCTCCCACTTTTTCCTTCTGGCAATCCCCTACAATGGTGCATCAAGCATTTCTATGACCAGGGCCCTCTCCTTCCTTCTTCTTGGGAATGATTCCATATGTGGGTTGTATCTTGGGTATTCAGAGCATCTGGGCTAATATCCACTTATCAGTGACTGCATTCCATGTGTGTTCTTTTGTGAATGTTACCTCACTTCGTATGATATTTTTCAGTTCCAAACATTTGCCTAAAAATTTCATGAATTCATTGTTTTTAATTGCTGAGTAGTATTCCATTGTGTAAATATACCACATTTTCTGTATCCATTCCTCCATTGNCTCCCCGCCATGGGCTCTGACTTTTCATGCACTCATTGTGACCTGCCGACTCCTAAACAGTCGGGTAAGGAGAAAGTTGTTGTGGCTTTTTTTTTTTCTTCTCGTACTTTTTCAACTTTTTTTTTCTCTCTGTCTCTGTCACTTTCCTTCTTCCTTTACTGAGTGCTTGTTTTGATATCATCCCCACATTGTGTGTTTTAGAACAAATCTGCCTATGTTTTATCTCCTGTCTTCTATCATCTACCCATCCTATGGTTCTGTGGATTAAACCTAGGGTTATTGGCACAGTAGTGCTGTGACTTAGTTAGGGTTTCTATTACTGCAACGAGACACCATGACCAAATGTAAGTTGGGAAAGAAAGGGTTTATTTGGCCACACTTTCACACTGGAAGCTGGCAGGAATTCAAACAGGACAGGAACCTAGAGGCAGGAGCTGAGGCAGAGTCTATGGAGGGGTACTGCCTTATGTCTTGATCCTCACGGCCTGCCCAGCCTGCTTTCTTACAGAACCCAGACCACCAGCTCAGAGATGGCACCACCCACAACAGGCTGGGCCCTTCCSGGTCAATTACCAATTAAGAAAATGCCTGACAGCCAAATTTTATAGAGGCTTTTTTTTTTTTTCAGCTAAGGTTCCCTCCTTTCAGATTACTCTCGCTTGTATCTAGTTGACATGAAGGAAGCCAGCACAGGGAGGGTTCTACCACGGGGTGCAACCTTATCACTGGAATAATGAAGTCTCCTTGCCAGTGTAAAGGTAAGAACACATCTCCTAGGTAAAGAGAAGTGTCTGAAGATTGCTACATATAAAATACAAACTGTAATTTAGGAGGTAGACATTTGGGGCACTATTTGAAATTTTGTTTTCTTCCCTAATAAGAAAATTAACTTTCTCAAGGTCACTTATTTAATGAAGTTATTCAAATCAAAGTATTTCAAACAGACTCTATTTTCTGTAATTTTAGATAGTTTAAAAATGTTTTAAAAATTCATATTGTGTTAAAGCAAGGAATGTATGATGCTATGATATGGCAGAAACTCAGAGAAAAAAATCAGTTAACTCTGATTTGGGACAGAAGAAAAAGAATTACCAGTCAGCTATTGGCTTTGCATTTAAAGAAAGGGTGTGTGTGTGTGTGTGTGTGTGTGTGTGTGTGTGTGTGTGTGTGTGTGTGTCTATACACACACAGGTGCCTGAAGAAGCCAAAAGAGGGTCCCCTGGAAGTGAGTTGGTGAAGTTACAATGTAAGCTGCCTGGTTCTGGGGAACTGAATTTAGGCCCTCTGGAAGAGCAGCAAATGCTCTTAACTTTTAAGCTATCTCTCCAGCCCTGTCTTAATATTTTATGAGTCAGATGCATTTGAAAACTGGAGAAAACATAAAAGGAAAAAAATTCCTCTGACTATGTGAATTGGTGAAATAAACAGTGACATTTCCCAAATCGGGAGACTTGTACTTGGTTGATTGTAACTAATAAGCCATTAGTAATAAATAGTTAAATGAAATCTTAAAACATAATAATTCACTTTAAGCTTATTTTATTTTGTTTCTTTTAAAGATAGGGTCTCACTCTGTTGCCTTGGCTGATCTGGACGTTGCTATGCAAACAATCTGGTTTTACACTTACAGAGATTCTCCTGCCTCTGCCTCCCTACTGCTGAGAATAAAAATGTGCACCACCATTCATGGCTGTATTTTTATAGTCTTAACAGTTCAGAGTTCCTGTGATTTAATTTTAAATGTAATCCAATATGAATAACCCAGTATTGACTTTACTCAACTCAACTACGTATTTCARAAGATAAGCTGCTGCCTTCACAWAWATATATCAAAAAGAAAAGGAAAAAAATATCAGAATCATCTGAAAAAGAGAAAAATGCACTGTGGTTCTTAAAAACTTATGGTTGTGGTCTCAAAAGTGCACTCATTGTAATACTTTACTATGTATGTTTTGGCYTCTTTTAATAAAACTGGTCATATTTATTATAAATATGTCAATCAGTACTTGAAAACAAGTCAACCCAAATGAAGAGAYGGGCTAAACCCTCAAATACATTTCTCCAGTAACGATGTAGACCAACAGGCACATGGGAAGATGYTCAACATTCTTAGCTGGGGAAATGCACATCAGCCACAGTGCCACCGCTACACTGTGCACACCATTAGGATGGTCCCACTTGGATGTAGACACTGCGCCCTTTGTGGTATAGCTGCTGTTGAAGACAGGTAGTTCTTAGCTGGGGGTGGTTAACCACCACTGTAAACAGACAACACCCGCACACAGTTAAAAAGGGCAGAAAGGTAACTTTTGTTATTTGTATTTTAATCACGGCACGTGGACAAAAGTAAGGAAGTGTTTAAAAGAAATAACTATTTTTTTAATATCCAGAAACTTTCTAGAAATAACCTGTGTCCACATTTGGTAATTATTGTAAATCTTTATTCTGTATTCTAAACATTTTGTTGTGAGACTTCTGAAGTTATCTCTCTTAGAAAGTCTGGTGAGAAGTATAAACAGCATTCACGAACATCAGGGCTTGGTTAACACGGACCCTGAACCACATGTGAACAGGCATCTCCCACACAGGCAGTTGCCTTATGGAGCATGATCCAATCTGGCCAATTTAAACACAGAAATAATAACCAAATGAAACGCGAAACTAGGAAGACTCACGGGCTGTATAATTAAATACATCTTGACACACAGTTGTTTCTAGCTTATGCTATTTCTGGTCTGATCTCGTGTTACTGTGAATGCTATTTTTTTTTCTCTTTCAAATGTTTCTAAATATAGAGTGATGTAATTTGGTTGATTTTCAACTATCACCATATATATATATATACACACATATACATACATACATACATATACATATATATTCATTATATAAATCTTTCTAACTTTTTAAATTATATTTTTATTTATTTTTTATGTGTCATGTGTGGGGGGGGGTGTGTGGGTGTGGGTGTGCGTGTAAAACGGCTTGTATGTAGAGATCAGAAGATAACTTGCAGTAGTTAGTTCTTCCCATCTGAGTCCTGGGGATGGAACTGAGGTAGGTGGTTGGTGACAAGCGCTTTTGCCTGCTGATTCATTGGTCTCTACCAGGACATATTTTTAAGGAATGGATTGTAAGGATGTCAAGTTTAATATATATGTACATTAAATAACATTTGGAAAGCCAAGGGCACTTTGTCCCAGTTTGAATGCTGTCATTGTTTCTTGTAATGTTAGACTTAAGTGGTGACCCGGGAGCAGAAGCAGCACATGGATGATAAGGCTGGCACAAAGAATTAAACATCCTGCGAGATAACCATAACGAATTTATTACTGGGTTCCCTTCCCTGGCCTCCTCAGTTCTCAACGCACATTTGTTCAGGAGTTATCAACAGAATGTCTGAATTCTAATCTCATTCTATCAGTTCTTGATTGTGAATGATTTATGTAGTCTTTCTCRGCTTCAATTCCTTTAATTGTGAAAGAGGCCTAAAGAGAGGGCCTAGTTCTTAGGTTTGTCATGAGAGTTAAGTGCGTTACTATGGAACAAGGCCCCTAGAGCAATGCTTTTGCATGAAACTCCTAGTCTATGTAAATGATGTCCTATGATGGCGATGATGGCCAGATGGCCATTGTGTATTCAACCCTGGCAAGAATATTATGGGARAGCTAGTGATTCATTGTTTCATTAGAACAAGGGTTTGTTTAAAGATCCATGTAGCTGGTTATTGCTACATTGTGGGTTTTTCTTTCTCCTACTTTCCCCACCTCCTTTCTTTCACTCTTTCAACCTCCTAACACTAGATAGGAGAGAAAAACAGATAAAGGGGAAGGGGGGACATTATCTATTGTTAGACCTATTCCTACTGTTTAGGAGCATCCAGTTTCTTGGAGCAAGTTTGATCTTTGCAACAATATATCTAATTATTTCTTCTTCTTCTTCTTCTTCTTCTTCTTCTTCTTCTTCTTCTTCTTCTTCTTCTTCTTCTTCTTCGTCTCCTTCTCCTTCTCCTTCTCCTCCTCCTCCTTCTTCTTCTTTCTCTTCTTCTTCCTCTTCTCATTCTTCCTCTTCCCATTCTTCCTCCCCCTTCTTTTCTTCTTTTTTCTTCTTTGAGCTCCACTACTCAACAAACTGCAACCAACAGCATCCAACCAACAACACACCCACCCTGTAGCATTTATATACCCTCTGAAAGATCCCCAGAATTCAAAATATCACACAATCGCAGAACCTATCTGCAGCTGTCAAAATCATGCCTCTGCTACAGCACAAGACAAATCATAATCAGCTGCAGTGGACAATCTGAAACAGTCTCCTATCCCTTACCTAGAATTAAAACAAAAACATATTCTTATTCTATTTCTATTTTTTTTAAAGAAACCAAAATTCTCACTATAGTTCTACCTGTGCCTCTTGTGAACGTAAGCACTGGCTGGCAAGCGGTGGCTCTCCTAGCTCCCTCAAGTGTGAGATAGAGCCTGAAATTTTTTTCTGTAAGAAAATGTAGAAAAGAGCAGATAAAACAAAGAATCTGGAATAGCCCTTGAGAGGACTGGCAAAGGTAGCAGGGATGGGGACTGGGCTTTGCCCCAGATGCTCTAACCTTTCTCGGCTTCCCTCCTGATGACATCATAGGTGTTCATCTGCTGAGTAAGTTGTGAGTTTTCACCCAGCTCGAGAGCTGGATTTCCCCTCTGCATATGTTAGTAATTTTGGCGGCTTGCATGATTTTGTCTTGACATCAGATGTCCAGTTAGTTTTCAGTGGGTACTTTATGTGTGTGAGTGTGTGTGTGAGTCTGTGTATGTGTGTGTTTAAGAGAGAGAAAGAAAGTGCAAGAGATTTAAATTCATGATTCTTCTGCCTCAGCCCCTGAAAGCAGGACATTACAGGCGTGTATCACTATGCCTAACTCTCAATTGGTCTTTTATTTGTTTTACTGATTTTTTGTTTATTTTGTTTATTTTTAAACCTCATTTTCTGACTGAATATGTGCTGAATCACATGGTTTGCTTTTTAAAGTAAAATTTGTCTGAGTTCTGTTTCTCACCCTTTAACTCAGGTATAATGTCTTTGCTGAGGCCTCTTCTTCTGGACGTGGTCCCAACCATTCAGCAGACTGCTGCCTTGGCTCTGGGGAGGCTGGCCAACTATAATGATGACTTAGCAGAAGCAGTTGTGAAGGGCGACATTCTTCCACAGCTTGTGTATTCATTGGCAGAACAGAATGTAAGACTTTTTCATAAACTTTTTTTTTGTCTTAGATTTTACAAACTGATAGTTGTAAACTGGAAGGCATTAGAATCCCAGAATGCTAGTACAAACTTAGATGCCTATCTGCACATGAGAATATCTTTAGTTCGGGGGATAGATAGACACACACAGTGTTTCTTTACACGTCAAAGTTCTAGACCTACCCCAGGGAAAAGGACAACACCCTGATGAGATCATAGCTGCTTCAGCAGTACTAACATGCAGGTGACAGAGTCAGAGCCAGCTTACTCTGTGGTAAACTGAAAGTTTGATCAGGCACGTTCCTAAGTAAACAGGAGTTCCAGCTCTTCTTAAAGAACTTTCCAGGGGGAAATGGGTTAGAGAGATAGTTCTTACAGTGTTTACCCCACAAACACCGGTAATCTGTGTTCAGTTCCCAAAATCCAGGGAAAAAAATGGCAGGCATAGTGGTACATACTTCTAATCTCAGCACTGGGATACAAGGCAGGAACAGAAGGGCCTCTGGGGTTCCCTGGCTGGTTGGTCTTGCGTAATTGATGTTCTAGGCCAAAGAAAATGTCTCATGGGAGTAGAAGACTTTCCTAAGGATGACTCCCAAAGTTGGTCTCTAGTCTACACACACACACACACACACACACACACACACACACACACACACACAGAGAGAGAGAGAGAGAGAGAGAGAGGAGAGAGAGAGAGAGAACTTTGGTGCTATTCTATGTTTCTAATGAGCTAACTATTTGGTGTCTGTAAGTAGGGTTTTAGACTACCCAACCCCCTCTTAGCATTTTATAATGCAGGTATGCATCTTCCTTAAGACTAGATTCCTACTTATCTAATTAAAAAGATAAATAAAAACTGAGGAATGGGCAAAGAACTTGAATTGATACTTCCCTAAAAGGACATCTCCAAATGGTGAAAAACACAAGAGAAACTTGGCAGCACCGGTAAGAGGTGCAAATCAAAGGCACACTTACGAGGTGATGATGACATAGAGAAGCAGGGACCCTCAGCGACTGCCAGAAGGGATGGAGAACAGCATGAATACCACGAGAAGCAGTTCAGCAGGCGTGCAGCAAACTCCATGGTTGTGATACGAATGAGCAATTCTAGCATCTGAAAGAACTAATCTCGAYRCTCACGAAAGTCATATACAAATGTTCASAGCAGTGTGACCCACAGCATGAGGTGAGAGGACAAATCAAGTCTATCAACAACGAGTAAGAAAACGCCATCCATCCCATACGACGGGCTGTTACTCTGTCAGAGAAAGGGCCTGAGCACTGATAAATGCCACATGGAGGATTCTTAAATCATTATGCGTAATGAACGGTGCCAGACACGAAACACTGTAGAGTATAACTTAGAGGAATATAGAGAACATGCAAATCTGTGTAGACAGAAGCAGACTTACGGGTGCCGAAGGCTTGAGGAAGAGGGAAGAGAGGGAGTGACTGCTTATTTAAGGGATTCTCAGGTGGTGAAAATACTTTAAAGATAGACAGCGGTGACACCTGCCCCACGACGGGAATGGATTTTTTGATGCATTTATTTCACGGGACTAAAAACATCTTTACTGTGCGAAAACCTGTTTCGTTTGATAGGTTTACTTTTTAAATTCCGTTTCAAGGAATTATAGAAATTTCTTTTTTTTTTTTTTTTTTTTTTTTTTTTTT
>BDUI01003882.1:29857-66770 GCA_002335545.1 Apodemus speciosus
CCCCCCCATCTGTCTCTTAACATTGGCTTTGTAATTTTTATATTGGGAAGCAAATTTAGGCAAAAGCACTCAGTACACATCCCACAGCAGATTTTGACTTAAGTCTCTTAACAACCCTGGATGTCCTTGGACTCAGTAAGTAGCCAAGCCTGGCCTTGAATGGCTTGATCATCCTGTCTCTTCTTCCTAATAGCTGGCATGATAACAGGAGTGGCCCACAGTGCCTACTTGGTTCAGACAGTTTTGAAAAGAGCCCAGAGGTTTTGTGGAATGTCCCAACATTCAGTTTATGGCATTTGACTTCTAGACCTTGCCATTACATTTTAGAAGCATGGTGGCACCTTGGACATGCCCTGGCCTGCTTGTGAGTTCTGGTCCACAGAAGTTGTCGATCCGTAAGAACATGAGAGTCTAAGTGTTAGTAAAGGCAGTGGTGGTGCATATCTTTAATCCCAGCATTCTGGAGGAAGAGGCAGGCTGACGTCTGTGAGTTTGAGGTTAGCCCAGTATAAGCTCCAGGATAGCCAAGGCTATTTAGAGAATCCCTGTTTTAAAAAAACAAAACAAAACGAACCAAAAACCAAACCAAACCAAACCAAACATCAACAACAGAAACATCAGAGATCTTCTATTAGTTGAGCTAAACCTTAAACTCAGTTAATTTCAGAAGGAAACTTTATTCAAATAATATYGTCAGAACAAAAGCTTCCAATATCTGGACGGTGTCTGTTTCAATCTGTCTGTTATTTTCCTGGCAATTCCTTGGTTTACAGTCAGTTAAKGGTCACATTCCCTATTATGCAAATGTTTAGGAAGCAGYATCAAAATGCCTCCTCAAACCACTAGTCTTTTTACTACCAAATGTCCTTCAGCTGCAGTCCTGCCCMAGGCAATACTGAACTTTKATCAACTTTACCGTGGATTAAAATAACAGTAAAGTTGAGTTTACTGAGATCCTTTACTTTGACAGGAATTTCAGGCACATTTGATYAGGTTCCCAAATACTAGCTCTCCCTTTTCCAAAGCACCTTGCTAGGTCTACAGGGAAAAGCTCTAACAGGAACCTCTTCCTGAACTCCTTCAAAGAATCCAATCTCAAATCTGTTTTTTTTTTTTTTTTTTTTTTTTTTTTTTTTTTTTTAAAAAAATCTTTTTTTTTTTTTTTTTTTTTTTTAATCTCCCAGACAGGACACTTAGGCTAGCCTGGACTAGAGGACCTTGAACTAGGATTATAGGAATATGTCCCCATGCCAGGTTGATGTAGTACTGGGCATTTAACACAGGGCCTCTTGCAAACTAGCCAAGTGTCTTACCCACTGAGCTATGTGTCCCCCTCACCCAAATGAATCGGACTACATGAACTAGAAGGAATGGGCCATCCCAGTGCATTAGAAGTAAACAGGATTAGAAGGAAGCAATATGTGAAAGAACATGAAGTACAATGGTATTTGTATCTCAGCCCTATGACTGCTTATAAACACATGTCCTTTGGGGTTGATACTTCTGTTGGAATACAGGCTTACATAAACAAGTTTGTCTCCRGCTGACTGTGATGTTCTAGGGTCACAGACACAAGACTCTAATGGCCTGATTGACTGGCTTCCAGCTTCATAGCGTAGCACCTCGAGTTTTCAAACAGTTTACTTGTGCACTAAATGAATAGCTAATCTCTTATAAGTTTGGGGACTTTGCTGAGGTAAACAAACAGCTGGGCTGCAAAAGTAATTACTGCATTTCCTCCCACCCTCATCCCRGTCTCCAGAATTCCTTTTCTCTCCTTTCACTGGCCTGTTTTCCCAAGTTTGGTTTCCTATCCTGTGAAAGTATTGAAATTGCAAAAGAGACCTTTTTAATTATAAGTACTACAGTAATGAATTCAAGTACACTCATTTATCATAAAGGGCTTTCCCATCTGTCTCTAAAGCGTACTTAGAAATGCTGTGTATTTGATAACATTAGCACCAAGCATCTTCCACATGTTAATGTTTAGCGTTTTCAGATGTTGTTGCCATTTCCCTCCTCCTAACAACTTGATGGTGGCTTCAGAAGCAGCACATTCCTCTGTGTATTTAGGAGTGCCTGTGTGGTCTCTTCCTAATTTATTTGTTCTCCTKTCCTAGGGGATCCATCACTATCCCCTTAGGCAGGGAGATTAGGGAATGGGGCTGTCTGCCTTTGCCCACCCTGCCAGATGAGGAAAGACAACTTCCCTAAGTCCCTCAAGTTCTTCTGGCCACTGTACAAATTGTTCTTGAGCATGGAGAGTTTCCAAAAGCCCTAATTAGCAACTCACAGCAAACATTTCTTTGCATTAGCTAATGATCCGGCCACACTTGTAAGCAAACAGAGCCAACGTATCTAATCAATGCTGAAAACCAACCAAATGACTATTAAACATCTGGATGTAATTTTCTAGTTAGAACAAAATGAAAACATATGCAGGTCCCTTTGATCTTCATCTTAACAAAGAAATTGTTGATAAAAAGCATACTGGTCAGTCAATGTGTAATTTTCATAACGTCTGCTGGTTTCTCTTCAAATGCTCCCAGTTTAATTTGGTTGGTTTCCTGCAATCTCTAATTTTACCATATTGTGTGAAACCACAAGAGATTCTTTGGATGTGTTTTTATTTGCGGTTTTACTGCTGCATGGATCTGCTACTTATTTATTTATTTTTTTCCTTCTCTGCCTACTCCTCTGAACCTCCTCTCTTTGGGAATGGGGTTTGAACGAAATGTTACAAGCGCCACTGAGAAAAATTTCTTGTGTACTCTACTCCTGGGTTTAAGAAAACACTTCAAACCAAACCAAATCCAAATCAACCCAGCCCGAGCATGTTGATCCTGCTTATAATCCCATTAGTTTAGAGGCAGAGGCAGGAGGACTGTTATAAATTCAAGGCTAGCTGGGTTTAACACAGTCAGCTCCAGGCTAGCTAAGTTTATAAGCAAGACCCTGTCTCAAATAAATACATTGCAAACAAAGGCTGGGGATGAAGCTAAGCTGGTGGAATCCTTTCCGTGCCTGCACAAACCCTGTGTGATGGCACTCTCATCGTCCTAGAACCAGGAGATCAGTTTAGGCCGGGTTGGACTACTTGAAATCCGGTCTCAAAACAAAAGAAGACAAAATAGCCGTGATCATTTATTTCAAATGATTATTTATACTGTGTTGAAAAAACTGTAATTAGCAAGAAATGAATGAAAATCCGTCCCTATGTGTTTCAAGATAAAATGAACACATTAATAAGCTCTTCCACAGAGGATGAAATGGGTATAATTTTTTTCCAAGACACCTATGGAGGTAGTATATTTAACATTATTGACAGATTTCAAAACAAAGGACTAAAGGCAGACGTGGTGGTACATGTCTGCACCAGATCTCAGCACTTGGCAGGCAGTAGGTAGAGGACAGCCACATATTCCAGTTTGAGAACAGTGTAGTCTACACAGTGAGTTCTAAGTAGGCTGCAATACAGAACGAGACTGTTGTCTCAAAAAAACAAAAGTATATACAAAATGTGAAATATCCAAATTATAGGTCTATGAGCAAGACTATGCTCTTTTAAACAAGCAGAAGGTAACTGCACACGTATTACTCATTCCAAGCATACGATTAAAGCAACTTGATTGTCCTAAACACCATCCTCTGCAACAGTTTGATGTGTTTTGCAGTATAATTATTACAGCCTGCCAATCATAACAAATATGATCTTGAAAATGAAAAAGGACACAGCCCTCTTCTAATCTCAAGGAAGATAACCTGAATGGAAAGATGCCTTCGAAATCTAGACATCTTTATATGTGCATTCAGAGGCCTTCCAATTTTAAAATACTGCATTAAAAAAATCCAAAGGGTTGGTTTTAAAAGGCTGTTCCTAAAAAGGGATTAATTAGTCCAGTAATTTTAGTTTTTAACTCACAACAAACTGGGAACTCCAGTGAGTTCTGTGAACAGTTAGTGGAGAGTAAAGAAGACAAGTTAGAACTGATTTGGGGAGTCGGCAAGCAGCAACACTTTGCTTCTGACTCTAAACCTAGTACTTTTAAACTTAATTATCAGTGTGTTCCAGTAAGTGAAGGTACACCTGATAGGCAAAACTTTTGGATGGGACCCTGGGGAGAAAACTTCACTGTAGGCACAAGCATATAGACTTGGGACATCCCAAGTGTTTCCAACCCAGTCTGGGAGCTGATCAAATGGACTGGCCACTGACTGGGGAAAATGATCAAATCCCTAGAGAGAGGATGATTTCTCAAGAACATCAGGATCACAGGAGTTCAAAAAGCTGAAGTGTTCCATTGGCCAACCCACACACCACCAAATCTAACCAAGGAAAGAGAGCCCTGGTTTTCTTCTTTTTCATTTAACATTCTATGAAAACTAGCAACATAAACCTCTTCCAAATTCTATGAAGAACAACCACCTCAGATTACACTGAATCAGTTTAAGGGTTCACTGAGGTCTACAGATTGGCTGAGTTTTTTTTTTTTCTGTTTTTTCATTTATAAGTGATACACTTACAGACATATCAGTAGTACACAGGTTTAAAATGATCATTTCAAACACCGTAATTTAGTATCCATTTTTCAATATTCATATTTTCAACAGAAAAAGATCTGTTAAGTGCAAATTCATATCTATTTCAGTAAGCTCCTTTCAGTAAGTCTTTATAAAGTAAAATAATGGGGATGGATATATTAACGCCCCAAGCTTGTTAACTAAGTTTCAACAAAAGATAAATGCTTGCCCAAGCAGTGCCTTTCTTACCAGAGAAGTTACCACCAAGAAGCTAAAACAGCATCATTCACTCGTGGTTCAAATAAAAAATATCTCCACGAACTGCTTTTTAAAGAAGGCACACATGTCACGATACTAGTGTTTTCCGCTAGAGAAATAGAAAAAAAAAAAAAAAAAAAAACAGAAACAAACAAAACCGGAGACTCAGCATTAGCTCCAGTAGTATATGTCTCCTTTATTTAAAACTTCGAAATTCCTCTTAAGTCAATCCTCATTAAACAAGACCCTCAAGCTGCTTCATTTACCAATTCTCAGTGGTTCACACGCCTCTGCCAGGAGTACAACCAAAGCAACTTGGGAGGGGGAGGGGGAGGTTTCAGGTCTCAACGCTGATTTATCCCATTGCCTTTCATTTCCAGACATTTGAAACTGACTAGGGCTTTCCAAGCAATCTCCAAAAACGCTCGGCCATTTCCCTCCTATCCAAACAGTGGAAGCATCCCAAAACCAGAACTCCCATTTCTCGCGGGGCGCATCTCCTCTGTGCGTGAGACACGTGTGTCAAATACTGCCGGCACTTCAGGGATCTTTCCTGCTAAATGGAGACAGGTCGACCTTTCAAGAAGTGGTGCAAAATCCTTCGAAGCCGGTGCAGCGGTCCAGGCTTCCCACGAAGTGCGAGCATGCTAGCTGCTGCGATACTCACGCACTTCCCATCAAAGGCACAGTTAACTTCACATGCGTCCGTGGAACGACAGCTCGCGGAAAAATAAGCCTCCAATAAAGTTGTGAATGGAATCTCACCTTCAGAGTAGCACAAAGGAAACCAATACCGAAAAACTGCATTCTGTTCTTGTTACCAAGACGCATCCCTCCCCCAACAAGAAACCCCGCGGTTAGTCTCTGGTACTTTCACTGAGATTTCCTGCAAGGAAAAGCGGAGCGAGCCGCAGGCTTCTGCAAACTTCAACCCCCTGCTTTTTTCTTGCTTGCCGCGCGCAGGTCGCTCCGGCTCGCGCGCACACGCGCGTTCCCTAACTCGCCCCACGTTACTTTGATTGACAGCTCGGTCCGCCGCTCTCCTTCCCACCGACCTTCCGGAGTGGCTTGCCAATCTCGGCGTCTAGCCGCTCCCCATTGGCTGGCCTGGGCGCCCCGCAGCTCCTCGGGCACCGCGGCACTCAGAGCGCACAGGACGCGCTGGCGGAGGAGGGGCACAGGCGGGTGGGCGGGGAGACAAGGCACAGAGGCCGCTCGAGGTGGGCGGAGCGAAGGCCAACACAGGCTGCGGCCGGCCTACGTCAGTGCCCCACGTTGGTGCGGCGCACGCGGTTGGCTGAGCGGCTGTGACTCCGCCCACGCCTGTGGCCGCCTGGGTGCTTGCAGCCCCCGCCGCACGGCTCGGGCGGGGTGCTGGTTTGCTAGCGAGTGTGAAACCGCGTGTTAATGTAAGCGGCGCAAGAGGCGCGGGCGGCGGCAGGAGCAGCGGCGGGGACCCCGCGTCCCGGGGCAGGAGCCGGGACTCGTCTTCGACGTGGCCCGCCGCGGAGGGAGACCGAGCGGCAGCGCGCTCTCCGTCGCGTGGACGTTTGCCTCCGGGTCGTGAGAGAACTTTGCGGTGGCAGGAGCTGGTCAGCCCTTTGCTAAGAGCCGAGGAGGGGAAGGCAGGCGCAGGGAGCGCTGGAGCCGCGGAGAGCGCACGGCGGCCTGATGCCCGGGGTAGAGGCGCGGCGGGCGGCCAAAGAGCTGCACCGGGAGCACTAGCCGCGGACTGGAGAGAGGGCGCATACTGGCGTGACTCTGCCAGGACCCCGCACGCCCCGCCGGAGACTCTGCAACGCCGGTGGACAAGCCGCCGGTGGACAAGCCGCCGGTGACCCGGGAACACACCGTCGTGGGGGCGGGTGACCTCCCGACCCGAGACGCGGCGCTCGCGGCTGGCTGTCTACGTGGGTTTTAGCCAAGGCGCCACCTGCGCGGCCGCCGACGCAGGGAGGAGACACACAGCTCTCCTGCATTCGTGAGCCGGCGAAGGGAGCGCGCCGGGGGCACCGGGTGGAGGGCCACCGTAGGTCCGGGCGCCCCCGCTGCGCAGACTCGCGAGCGCGGGGCCGAGCCGCTGGCGATGTGGCCCTGAGGGCGGGGGCCGCACCCGTCGCGCCCTGGCCTTGCATCCCGAGTGCCCCGCGCGCCGGCCTGCTGCTGCGCCGCTTCGCGTTCCTCGGCGGAATTCAAGTTGGAAGTGGCGCGGAGGATAGAGCTATCCCGGAACAGAGCCGCGGCTGCCGCCAGAGCGATGTTCCCGCAGAGCCGGCACCCAGTGAGTCGCCGGCGCGGGTGGGACCTTGCCCCGCGCGGGAACCCACGAAGCCCCATTTCCCCTTGCCCGGCCCCCCTCCCACTGGATGTCTAGACGGGCGGACGGGCGTCGCGCAGTCACAGCCCGCTTATCCCGAGGCCGAAGTGAGCCCTGCTTTGCCCTCGTCTCGCCTGTTTACATGTAGTCAGTGCGGCCCGGTCACTCCGGGACTGGGGGCCGAGAGGGAGTTGGCATTTCATCTCCAGGTCCCGGGTCTTTCTCGCACCGGTTGGGGAGGGGTGGCCTGGACATCGAAGCTCTGATTTGGGCCTTCTCAGCCCCCTCCGGGCCGGGTCACCCCAGAGCACTGGGCACGCACAGTCCACACTGGAGGCAGACTTATTTCTGAGCCTTCTGAGAAATTAGGGCCCAAGGAAGATCCGCTTTCTCCCTCTCTAAAGTGAACCGCGGGCTCGAGTTTGGGCCTCTGTTTTCCACCACTTCTAACTTTATTTATTTTTTTGTTTTTGTTTATGACCCATCCGCTTCTCCCTCTTACTTTTCTGCTTTATGCCTTCATCCTCATCTCTCCTCCCTTGGTCCCCCTTGCTGGTCACCTGCAGACGCCGCACCAAGCTGCAGGCCAGCCCTTTAAGTTCACTATCCCGGAGTCTCTGGACCGGATTAAAGAGGAATTCCAGTTCCTGCAGGCGCAGTATCACAGGTGCGTGTCGACTTGCTCGGGGTGGTGGTCACCTGAGTTGGGGGGGGGGGGTGCCCCTTCTCACCCACGGCCAGGCTGCTAGGGCTGCTGTACTTAGGGCTTGTGTCCAGGCGGTGGCGTGTGGAGTCACAGTTGAGCCCTGTCATTCATGTCACCCCCCTTTCGTCGCTCTTCCTGGGCCGTCCCTTCTGCTGTCTCCTCCTCCTCCCATTGTTCCCCCTTTGCGCATTTGTGGCTCTTCCAGGGAGTSCCTTTTCGTGTATTTTGGAGTTGCATGAGAAACGTCAATATTTGCGCTTCGTTTATTTATTTTGCAACAGGCTGAACTGAAACATGGGTTCAATCAATGGCTCAGTCCTGGAGTGTGTGTTCAGGAAAGCAAAGCCATGTTGCAATCGCTGTTTGCCTTACAAGAAAATTGGGTTGTCTGAGACAAAGTCCATTAGGGAAGGCTAGATGCGTTTAGCTGTGCCCATCAAGGGTGATTAGGTGGTAAGGTGTAGATAATGTGTGTGGCCCACACTCGGGTGTTTGGGTGGACCAGGAGAGTAGAGTCACATTCACCTCTGTTCTGGGTTCTTTACGTAAAGATACCTTCTATGGATTGGTTAGTGGAAATTCTAGCTAAAGCCCCCATCTATAGTGAATATTCCAGAAAAGCTAGTTTTTTTTTACTCTGAGTTTTGACTCATCGGAGCTAAGCAATAACTTTGAAGGCGATTTTTACTTTTGTCATGCTGAGGAAAAGAACCGGAAGAAACGCTTGGTGGCTTGGGTGTGAGTTTTCTTAAGTTTGTCAGGGGCTTTCTGATTTTTGATCTTTTATCTACCTTTATGTCAGATCTCCAGAACGTGGGGCATACTTGCACACACAGTTTACAGAACAGGGGCAGAAGAACATCAACCCACTTTGCTTGGTTGCAGTAGCTGCTTGTCATATCTTGGCAGGGATTCAAAAGGTTTTGAAAGGCACTAGTCACTGTACGGAGTGACTTTGCCAGTTGAGTTTTCAAACCTGAAGACTGCCTGTGCTGGAGAATGGCGGTTGTGCAAAGGTGCCGCAAGAGAAGAGGTGAGGACAGCGGAGGAATCTGTTTTGATAGGATTTTCTGTCCTTGGCCTGTCTACCAGCCATGTGTCCCCAGGAACAAAAAGAACAGTAGTTGGGGGATAGTCTCCATTGTTCACCTTCTTTCCCAGCATTGAATACAAAGACAGCTTTTAGGATGTTGTCCCAGCTTACAACTTTTCCACTCTGTTTTTGCTTGAAGTGCAAATATGTGAGACAGATGTTAAAACAAGTGACATAATGTTTACCTTAAGCTGCCTGTTTTGTTTTTGTAGTCTTAAATTGGAGTGTGAGAAATTGGCAAGTGAAAAGACAGAAATGCAGAGGCACTACGTGATGGTAGGTATCAGAGGCAGGGGGACCTTTTCTCTTTTTTGTGATACTGTGTGTGTCCTTGCTACAAGCAGGAGTTAACGACATGCTTGGTTCTTCTCTTTACAGTATTATGAAATGTCATATGGATTAAACATTGAAATGCATAAACAGGTAAGCTTTAGCTAAATCTTAAGCTGTGAAATCAGTTTATAGGATTTTACCGTGCCGGCTTTGTCCTCGGTCACTGCATGTTAAGGGGTGGGTGTTAGTAGGCTGTTTTTCTGCCCCTCTTTGAGTTGGTGTTAGCACTCTGCAGTAAGAATTGCTTGTTTGTTCATGGTTACAAGGCTAGGTAGGTGAGATGCTCTGGAAATGCTTAGGGTAAACAGGAACTGAGCTTAGTTTACCTTTCCACACCGATGGGTTCCTCCTTTAAAGAGCTCAGATACCTTCTGGTTCCTGGCGTTTAGATCAGTTAATATTTTCATATGTTTGTATGAAATGCGGGACGTGAGGGGTACTTGGGCTTTCTTTAATTGGATTTGATAAAGCGAATGACTTTAGAGTGCTCTTATGCTTTGGGACTCCATAAAGTGACACTCAGCATTAGTGGCTCATTAGCAAACATGTTTTTGAAAAACTTCTCAGTTGATGCAGATTTGGAGGTGAAAAAAAAAAAAAAAACTGTCCTTTTACGGCCAATGAGCGGTTGGAAGGTGCCTCAGCCTTAGTGGTTTTAAAAGCAGGGGAAGATTAGTGACTGGAAAGCTTTAGCAGTGACTTGCGTTTGCAAGTTCCCATAAAATTCACACTTATGGCTACTATAATGGTGTATAAAAAGAGTATTGAGCTGGAACAAGACACTAAGGACCTCATAAGAGAAGAAAAGCTAAATGATTGCTCAGCCCAAAGGACCCTCAATTGAGTAGTCATTGTCTGCCAAAGAAAGCATTAATGGCAGGGTGCAAGTGTTCTGGAGATATGCTGACATTCACTTTATCAAAATGCTGGTACAATAAGTCTTTTAGAAATCGATTGACTCTTAAAAAATTATCATCAGATGAAGTTGCACAGTTGGACACGTTTCAAAGTGCAACAATACATTTCTTACTTGATATATATGTGCTGTTTCATCTCAGACCCTTGTTTCATTAAATTAAAGAGCATGGCTGACTGGCCAGGGCATGGTGGAGAAATTGATTAGTTCAGCCTTCAGATCTTCCTTATATTCAAAGATTTTCATTAAGTAAGTTTGTTTCAGAGTTGGATTCTGCTTTTGTAACTCTGTACTCTTTGATTTTTAATTCATCGTAGATGTCATAATCTTGTACATTAGATCTGTTCTCAGATACGTGGTCTTGGAGCACAAAGTTCAGAGCCTTCCCTTAGTAATGCAATGAGCCTTTCACGAAATGTTTGTTTTACTGACTTGCAAATTCTTTTTTTTTTTTTTTTTGCAAAAAAATGTGGGGTTGTTTTTCTGTGTTTCTATGGCTAGTGCTAAGTTGAGGTTTTAAGTCAGTGATAGCTAGAATATCTTTGGTCTGTGGGCATTTAAATTAAGTGTGTAAATAAAGTTGGTGTAGGTGTTTAATTTGCATCATTTAAGTTATTCTGTGGGACACTTTTTTTCTGTTACGAATTCTGAGCCCTTAGCTTTTTCTTAAGCACATAAACTGGAAGGATTTAGTGACTCATGTACAATGGAACAGCAAGCACCTCTGGGTCCTGTGATATGCATTGGCCTTATTGGGAAGCAGAAAGGTGTGTGGTTCTGGGTTCTGGTGACTTTTTATTATGTAGGGAAAAGGAGTAAGGAGCCAGGAGGGTAGTTTGTACCCTGGGGTGAACAAAGTTTTCTCTTGGGTTCTGTACTGTTCTGTGTTGGGCATATGTGGGGTATATACTGTCTTTTTGTATAACCATATATGTTAATAATACACTATGTATAATTTGGCCAGTAATTTGAAACAAATAGGAAGCTAAGAGACACCATATTCTTCATAGTAAGAGTATTAAGTCCCCTGAAATTTACGTTTTATTGTAAATGCTGACAGACCCTTCATTTACTAGAATGGTGTGCAAAGTCGTGCTGTAATTTAGTTTAAAGTGATCTTACATTTGAAAAACATCCTTCTGAATGTTACATGTTAATAGTAAGTTTTGAGGAGGCATTTGGTGCTGTTGGTGATCATAATTCTTATTAAAACTAGTGACGCCTGGCCCCCAGGGTGTAGCCAGGCTCAAATTGATGCTTTTTGCCGCCTGATCGCCAGCATGGTCTAAGTGCTCATTATATTGTAGAGAGGGCCTTTGGAGCTCTCATTAGATTTGACAGGAATTCTCTCTAGGGGGAAACTGGGCATTAGCAAGACTCCTGACAGGCTGAAATTATTCCTGCTTTATGGCTTATAACCAAATGCTAGCAAGGCATCATCAGGGGACACAAAAAATTGTCATTTCTGACAACATCTTTGTTACTGAAGAAAGGGTAGCACTGAAAAAAGGGTAGCAATGGGGGAATTTTGCAGGGAGAGCACTTCAGTGCTGTTAAGATTTGTCTCTGGTACAGCTCCTGCTTTTCCTTCCTAGCTTTCAACAGCTTTGTCAAGATCTCACCACTGACTTCTCTGTCTGGGAGTTTTAAAGTGGAAGTACATCCAAATGAAGAACAGTATAATTGTGGTTTCCTTACTTGGTGTGGCGCCCACAGTCCATGTTGATGTTGTGTCAGCACTTCCTGATATAATCTTCCCATGACTATTTCTCCTCCATTCTGCGGCTGGTTATAGAAAAGGCAGCTTATTGAGACATTTTTTTTTCCCTTAGTGATTTTAATAGGTTGCTGATGCCTTTCTCTTTCCCGTGTGGGTGGTAAATTTTATTTCCGATCAGCAGAGAGGTGGGACCTATTTGTGAGAAAGCAAGGCAATTCCGAGAACACAGACATGTTGAAAATTACATTGAAAATAACAAACTGGTGTGAGTCTGGGTTCAAGAGCTGATCCCCAGTGTATGAACTATAATTTTTTGTTGTGTCCTGTGTCCCTTAATAGTCTGGGAAACAAGATGTATTGTATCACCTCTGTATCTTATCTGTATGATGATAGAGCCAAGGATATAAGCTTAGTGTGGTGGCAGATACTTCTACCAGCTTGGCAGTAAAGCAAGGGCATTTTGAATCTGCGGTCAGCCAGGGTTGAGACCACTTCCTCAAAGAAAAGATGGATGCGGCTCTAAGTGGTGTTCCTCATTTTTGACTGTCTCATTTTCTGTGGTAGTCTGCCTCCTATCTGGCACATCGAGAAATCACTGGGTGGTAGGTACCTCCTTCTTCCTTGGCAGCACCTGGAGATCAGTGCTCAGCATCAGGGAAACTTTAGCCTTGATTACTTCATTCAAGAGTTTCCAGAGCTGCTTCCTGCCTTCTTCAGGCCTCCCTGGGCATATGAAGCCAGTTGTAGAGTCACTTTTGAACCTGTGTCCTGACCTATATCTCCTGCTGTGTGTCTTTCCAGGTCACTTGCTCTGTGTTGATCAACGTTAATATTTATAATGAAAAGCAGGTGGCCAGATGACTTAGGAAAGTGACCAGTGCTGGTTTTCAGTTATTTGCTATTTGTGGGGATCTAGCCACTGGAAGGTAGAAAGCTAAATCCTATTGAGCAGTACTGTTGTCATCCTAAATTGTACTCAGGAGCAAAATAAACATTGCAGGAATCTTGCTGAAGGCTGGCAGCCCAGGGTCACAGCCTATAACTGCTTTCTGTTAGAGTGGGCAGGATGAGCCCTGGGACTTCAGCCTGACAGTGGAAGGAAAGATGATGATTTCTTCAGGTTTGACTTTGGGTGAAGTCACATGGTATTTCAGCACAAACACAGTATCTTATATTGAATGAATTTTGGAGTGAAGGTATCATTCACAACTTAGATAAGTGCTTTTAACTTTTCCTAGGAAACAGGTTATTCTTTGGTGCCTGCATGCTTGTGAATAACTGGTAGGGATTCATTCCTTAGGTGAGGCATTTCCCGTTTTCCTATAAAATTTACCTTTGTTCTTTTTCCATTCTGTTGCTGAGGAATGACTTGATCCCTCCTGATCCTCTGCTGCCCAATGCCCCCAGGTTCTACTTCTTTAGTTGTGTGAATTGGTTGTTTGCAGTTTCTTGTTTTGAGAATTTTAAAATATCACATTTTATTTATTTTGCCTGCGTGTATATGTGTATTTTGGGTGTGCCTGGGTGTGTGCACATGCCATATGCATTTGCATCTTAATTGGCTCCAAGATCTTTTCAAGGATGGAACCCAAGACCACCACACAGGTCAGATATCTGATCTACTGTTGAGCTGTTAAAACCSTACAACCCTGAGAGACTCCCCTCCCCCCAACAACAGGCYCAGGAATGACTAGTCAGAGGGCAGCACTTGGATTTAAGCTYKGCTAGGTTTTAATCACCTTGCAGTACAAAGAGGGTAGCTGTCATCAAGATTGGAGTGTCCCTTAACTTGGTTTTCATGAGCCAGGCTTGTCCTTTACAATCCTAAGTTCAAAGAGATAAAGCTGGTGTGTTTAAAGCCTGGAGTCTGGAGGACAAGATTAGCCTGCAGGATTTTTTTTTTTTTTTAAACAAAAGCAAACAGGCTTGATTTCTTATTACCTAACAGCTTTTTCCCCCCAGCCCTTGTCTAGTTTCTGTAAATGGCCTGTACTCGGGGAAGGGATGTGCAGAATCTGGCTAGAAAATTAAGGAGGCATCAGAAGACAAGTTATCACAATTGTCAGCTTTAAAAAAGGAAAGATTTATATATTCAGTTATGTGTATGTTGGGGGCTTCTACAGTACAGCAAGTATGTTGCAGCAGGTTCACGAGGATGTCAGAAAAAGAAGTTGGATCCCCTGGAGCTGGCGTTGCATGTGTTTGTGGTTCATCCTGTGTGGGTGCTGGGAACTGGGAAGAGTCTTCTGCAAGAGCTGCTGCTGTTTCTTAGACGGGACCTCTGTATCTCCAAGCTGGCCTCAAAGAATTGGACCTGGGAAGCTCTCAGTGCCATAGTCCCCTCTCCCACTTGACTGTACTGCCTGAGGCTGACCCTGAGGTCTGTCATCTGCTTCTGATACTTAGGGACTGGGCGTCTCATGAACAAGTTCCCAGGCCCTCAGCTTATGTCTGTATAAATTAAAAGTGAGAATGAATTCAAGTCTGTAACCCAGTGCATGAGTCACACCAGCGCATGTTCTCAGATTCAGCACTCTGTGTACAGACTGAGGCGAGCTTTTTACTGGAGCACTTAAGATGTTCTACCAAATAGTGTTTATTAAGAACCACAAACAGAAAAACCTTTCTTCAGGAAATAAATCACCTCGAGTGGTATCGAAAGGTAGATTTAGTTACTGGTTTATGGACCATTTTACATTTCTGTACAGTTGAGTCTTTGTTGTTTTCCTACTGTGGTTTCTAGAAGTAGATTAAATAAAGAAGAAACAGGAAGCAGTCCAGGAGACTTTGACTCAGTCAACCCATCCATCTCCATGGCTTACTGATGCTGTTTGAAAGGGTACTCCAGCTGTAGCCCAGCTGGCCGTGAACTGTGACAGAATTGAATGTTTATACCTTTAGAGGAGCCCTTATAATATTGTTGAAGGATTCTCTACTATGATATAATATAATACTTAATGTGAAAAACCACACCCCCGCTCCCATCCATGCCTTGAAACTTTGTAGTGCTTGGGACAGAACCCAAGGCCTCACACATTCATAGACAAGTATTTTACATACTCAGCTTGTTATTTTAAAGAGTGCCGGGGTATTTGTGTTAGGAGGCTAAGGATAGGTGAGCAGGAAAGTAGGAGAAAGATTTTCTATTTTTTTTCTGGGGCATGGTTTGATAGAATATTCACATATTGTTTACAGAACTTTTCCTTGTACTTGGTATGTAATACCATATAAAACTGTAGTTATAGTTTTATAATTTCTCAGCTTATTACCCAGTTACAATGTCTTTTTAAACTACAGTTTGTCTAGTAACCTGTGTTTTAGCACAGTTACTTCAAATTTTAACATTTAAAATATGAATTGTTTTATTCTTTTGTGACCTACTTTGAAGCAGCCACAGAATCATTATAAGAACATAGCATTGACTTCTTTCCCATTCAGACTTTCATAATGGTTTTCTTAAGTTTAGGGTCGATGGTACTTGGCCATTTTTGACAAAGATGGGGTACTGATCATTTTTGGTACAGGAGAAAAATAAGGAGGAAAAATTCTGAATTTTTTTTGTCAATGAAACTTTCTTAAAAACTGTGGAAACAGACCCACCCAGGAACAGTACAACTTAACAGATGATGCTATGTTTGGATTATGCTTTAGAGGAGGTAAGATTTCCATTGTGACGCCTTGTGCATCCTGCTCACTAGGAAGTTGGAGCACAAATCACTGGAGTCATTTTTTTTTTTTTTTTACCTCCTTGCAATCCATGCGTTATACTGCTGAGTTCATGTACTGTATCCATTTTGGAGTGAACTGGACATTTTACATGTAGGGATGAAACTCTGTGTGATAATGTATCAGTTTATCTCTTTGGCTTTCCCAGTGTTCCGCTGGTTAAACACACCCTAGGTCTGTCAGAGAACTGCTCTTCTGGCCTGTTGGTACCCTCGGAAATGTAGGAGCTTTCACATACTGAATGAATGCTTCAGGAGCTCGGGGCCTAGGGACGGTGATCTCCTTTAAGTTTTCATTGCCATTCTGCCTGTCAGTCATCTCCTTCTATGTCTGCCTCTGAGTATTTTCCCCATTATTGTTCCTCTCTGTACTGCCTTTATTTTCTGTCCTGCAGCTCTCTTAATCCAGACAAATGGGCCTCTTTATGTTAATCGTTTTGGACTTTTCCTCAAGTGTCGCAAGGCTCCCTCAGTCTCCTTCAGGTTCCTTTTACCCCAGGGCTTTCTGAGAGTTAGCCCACAGCAGGTTGTCACCCCACACATTGCAAATCTGGGTGTTGTCTTACGCCTTGTTTACTATTCCAGCTCATCTACAGTATGCTGGTGGGTCGCTCATTGATCTGCATTCTCAGGGGTTGAGTTATACATCCCAAACTTGATGTGGTTAGTATACTCCTATATTCCGTGATGGTTGCAACCACTTTGGATCCCCATTCTTTGAGATTTGGTGAGAAGTCCTTTACCAAAAACAACAGAAGAAAGCCAACCAGTTGTGCCCATTTTTAATGTACAGAATACAAGAAGTAGCCCTACCCAACAATTCAGATCCATCAGTAAGTTCATGAACCTGGGTTAAAATCCTGAAGCAGGAGTAGCAACAATCATCCTCATGCTACAATTTAAAATGAAATCTGTTCAGTTGAGCACTTAACAATGTTCATGCTTATTTTTTAAAACTCATTTGAGACAAGGGTCTTATTATGTAGCTCAGTTTAGCCTAGAACTTGCTGTGCAGACCAGACTGGCTTCAAACTCAGATCCTCCTGCCTCTTCTTCTTGAGTAAAGACACCATGTTATGCCTGGGTCACTTTCTTCTCACAAGTAATTGCAGCTCAAAAATCCCCAAGACTTCCAGGCTTCAGGAGCACATAGCTGTCTGAACTAGTCCATGGAGCCTTTTTTGAAATTATTTTACTTTTATTTGTATTTATGTGTATATTGTTGGTGAACTCAGGTCCATTCAAGAACTTTTAGCTTCTGAGTATCTGTCCACCCCTACCCCCTACCCTGCGTTCTTTAGTCAGGGTCTCATGTATCCTYGGCTGGAGGCAAACTCGCCATATACTTGCCTCCACCTTGATTGCTGCAGTTATTTATAGGTGTTTGTTATGATTCCTGGTTTTCCACTGGGGTTTCTTAATGTGGAGGCTCATCATGCTAATATATTTAGATTTGGACTTTAAAAAGGACCTTGCAAAATACCTTGCTGTTGTTGAAGCCTGGAATTCAGAGTGAACTGAGTGGATCATTGCTTGTCACTAATGGACAGGCAAGCTGGTAGTAGAATTGGTGAATAAGGTCACCAATCTTTATGATTATAGTCACTGTTTTATATTTTCTAACTTCCAAGTTTTTACATTCTTACACATTTTATTATCTAAAACTAGATATTTAGAAAGGGAGAGAGGGCTTGGAAAGATGGCTTAGAGGTTAAAGGACAGGTTCACAACCATGAAGAGAAAAGGAGAGAGAAACACAGTGAAAACTCATTAACACTCACTTGGATGGTGCCTGAATTCTGTAAGTTAGAACATTTCATGCTACTTGCCTGTTGTTGCTTTTGGTGTGTGTAAGGGGGTTGGGGTGGRGTGGTCTTACGTAGCCAAGGCTGGCCTTAAAGCTAACTATTTTGCTAAGCATATCTTTGAACTCCTGATCCACTTGCTTCATCTCCTAAGAGCTTGCATTATCCTTTTGAAGAAAGAGTGGATCTGGAGAGTAGGTTGTGGGCTTGGCAGATGACAGGGACTCTCTCTTTCAGCCAGTGTTAGTGGGATTTGATGTGAAGAAGGTGTCTTCATGTGTATGTTAGGAGGTCTATCTTAATGGATCCTTTTTCCAAGTAAACTTACCCTTGTGCTTCAGCGTGTTCAAATTATTGACTTACATAGTGTTAAGGCGCTTTTCTTCCCCAAAGCATAGATTGGTACTTAAATAGGAAGGCTCATTTGGGAAGATGGCCCAGTGAAGTACTTTGTATGTAAGCATGAGAAACCTGACTTTGGATCTCCAGCAGTTACCACTGTTCCGTGCTGTGCCCCGGTAGCGTTAACGTGTGTGTGTGTGGGGGGGGGGGGGCGAGTTGGAGGCAATTAATAGGGTGCAGGGTGGAGAACCGGGGAGTGAGCTTTTCTCTTTAGCCCAGTCAGAGAGTTCTAGGTTCAGTGCAAGACATTACCTAAGAAAAACGGATGAAGACTGACTGATGAAAACACTCACCACCAACCTGGTCCCTCAGTCCACATGCTCGTGGCCACCTTCTTCACACCCCATCTCCAAGCCCCCACACAAAGGAAATGCCAGGCCTCCAGCCACCTTGCTTTTGGCCCCCTTCATGAATCTTTAAGGAACCTTGGAAATCTGCCTACAGTGTTTGCCGGGGAAACATTGTTTTATTACTAATCGTCAGTAAAAGTATGTTCTGACATACTTTCGCAAATTGAAGCTCATTTTGAAATTTGTGCGTATGTGGAAAGTGCCCTACTTGAGGATTTCAGTTCTGGAGGGTGAGAGGAGTATGAAGTGCTAAGGAGGCTCCCTAAATGGGGGAGCACAGCGGTCTCCCCAAGGCTAGGTTCCCAGGCAGCAGGTTGTCTCTTCAAGAGCCAAGCTTTTGTTTATTCCCAGCTCCCTCTTATGCTGTGAGCAAATAGTGAGTCAGAGCTACATAGAAGCGTGTCCAGTGGCGTACTGACACGCTTGGATACAGAAGACACTGCACCAGGGAGGTAAACTGTTGGGGTTTTCAGTAAATATATTACAGCACGCAAGTGACTTGCCAATACTGCTTGTTTAGCAGTTTGCAAGGGCAATGGCAGTATGGATTTTTGAATTAGAAAGGGAAGGGCTGTTCTTTCTCTGTGCAGGAACATGTACGTGATGTCTGGGGAGGAAATTGATTTGGAGAACAAAATGCAGCTGCCTTTATGCCATTTGGAAGGCTTCTATAGATTCACGAGTGAAAATAAAACAGTGGCTTTAGGGGTAGGAAAGGGTGTCTTAACCCTGATAGGCATCGAAGTCCAGAATGGAACGGGATGGAAGAAAGGCATCCTGTCCACATACAGCCTACAGTTGAAGCGTTTGCTCCACTCACTTGTTGTGGTGGTGGTTGTTGCTGTTGTTTGGTACATGGAGCCGAGTAGCCCCCAGTTCACTATGAAGGCTGGAGTTGAGCTCTTGATTCCCAGTTCCCACCTTAAAAGGATTGGGATTATAGGCATGTGGCATCATTCACACCTATCTTTCCTTCCTTCCTTCCTTCCTTCCTTCCTTCCTTCCTTCCTTCCTTCCTTCCTTCCTTCCTTCCTTCCTGTCTATCTATCTATCTATCTATCTATCTATCTATCTATCTATCTATCTATCTATCATGATTTTTCTGAGATGAGCTGTACCATTGTAGCTGAGCTAACTGAGATGGCTTCATCCCCCCCAAGCCTAGTTTACTGTACGTAGTGAGCCACCATTCCCAGTTCAGATAGTCGTTCTTATTATTTTGGTTGCCAAAAGTTCTTGTTTCATTACTGAGTAGGCTTTATTGGCTTTAGGGTAACTGCTGAGTCCTTCAGCCATGGAGCTTCTTGGGAATTACTCTGCAAGAACTTCTGTCAGTTCCCTCTTCTTTGTGGATGGATATTAATTGCATTACTTCCAATGACTATTCAATATGTAAGAATACGGACGAGTAAAATTAGTAGTGACCAAAGCAGCTCCCCACAGGTAGTCATTTGCAGGGCAGGGGCGGGTGTCATCAAATCTGGCAGCAGCTCTGACATACTCCCGTCACGCTCTTGGCCTTGCACATCTCCTCCATTTATCTTTCCATCTTGTGTCTGTCTTTCAATCCTGGCATTCTTTTCTCTCTGTCTGAATTCACTTCATTTTTCTCATTGATCATAAGCATTAAAAACCAAAATGCATCTCTTGTTGGTTGCCTCTACTCTTAAAAAAATATAAAATCATTAAAATGACAAACATAGGCCAGCCAGCAGTGTGGCTCTCAAGTATTTAATATATCTACCAGGGGAAATAAAGTGGGTTGAGTTTTTGTTTTGTTTTGTTTTGTTTTGCTTTCCATTTATAAAGATGGATAAACAATAAATAAGACTTGGTTCGTTCTATAGAAGTGAGATTCCGCAGGATAAATGGTAGAAGAGGTGTGTAAGTGTGATTTAGATTCTTTTTAATGTAACAAAACTAACTATGAAATTGAAAAAAAAATTGTCCTCCTGAAGATAAAGAGGTTTGTTTGCATAGTTACTAGGGTAAGTTGTATGGCTAGAGAAAGCTTCAAACGTTGAAACAGCAATGTGTGTGTATGTATGTGTGCATGTATGTTTGTGTAGCGCGTACTGTCTGCATGTGGTTTTATTTTTGATATATAATCTGTAAAGTGCTGTGTAGAAGACTGGTATAATTACTTTTCTGTATCTATCACAGGTCTTGAGATGTTGGTTGACTTGACAGCTGTTGCCTAAATGTTAATATTGGGAGAAGCAAAAACAAGAACAGCAAAACCCCAAGGGCAGAGAAAAGCATTACCTTTGAGAGTGGCAGCAGATATTCATTGTCATTATTTTGAGATGGGGTCTTGCTCTGTTAATTACCCGTTAGTCATGAATTCCCAAGGTCCATGAGCCTCTTGCCTCAGTTTACCAAGTAGCTGGAACTACAGACATGGGCCACTGCTTCTAGCTGACATGCTGAAAGGTGAGGCTTTCAGGATTCAAGAGTAAGTCCTTAGGTCTGATAAGTACTTAGGATGAAGAAGGGCATAGCCCGGTAGGCCTGTTCTTAGGGCTGAGAAGTGAGTGGCCCAGCTGTCTGTATAGGAAGCTGGTTAGTGACAGGTGCTTTGACTGGCCAGCTGGCTGGGGCTTCAGCACCTTCCCATTTGTAAACAGGCTTATTCTGTTATGTTTTTGGGCCATGAGCTTCCTTGGCGCCAGTGTCTACACAACTGTAGAGAAGACTGAAATTGCCCTCCTGAAGTTTTATCGACTGCCCATACTTTTTAGCTGACCAAAGGCCAGAATCATACTGCTAAATTCAAGAGGGGAACTGCTAGCTTTTGAACCTAGTAAGAAACCTACTTCTTATTGACAGACAAGCTTGGGTGTTGGGGTACAGCTGAAGTAAATGAAGGCTATTTTGACTCTTGCTTTCTTTAAGGGCACCTAGAATTTTCCTGCTGGTTGTTATATTTATATTCATTTCTATTTCTTGACTGATTTACAAAGAACTTGACTCGGTTCCCTTAAAAGCCCGGAGTTCCCAGGCAGTGTTTTTTAACAATACTTTTAGATAATTGTTTTGGTTATATATAGCACGGGTTCAATATATAAAAAGTGATTTAAAATAAGTTTTTCTCATCAGCTTCTGGGATTATTCTTGTCAGTTTTCCTCACTGCTGAGATTGACACTGCTCATTGGTTTTTATGGAGTGAGTGCCATTGTTGCTTCTCAGATTCAGGCAGAGTCAGTGAAGAGCTTTTTGAGTACACTTTGCATTGTGAGAATATTAGTATTGACATTGTTTATAATCTGGAGTACAGTTGGAAGACCAGATTCTGCTGTTCGTCCCCTACTAGTTAATATGGCTGCACAGGGGAGATGAATGTGGCTCCTTTTCCAAGTCTATTACTCAGGAGGACTGTAAATTTGATTGGCTGTTACAATTCTAGCAGAATCATTCGATTTGAGAGCAATAGAAAGATAAGATATCCAATTACTCAAATGATTTGCAGGGTTAGCCAACGTTGTCATGGAGACATGAGTTGGAACAAATTAAATTTTAAGCAATAAAATAATCTTAAAGCCCGTCTGGGAACAAGAAAATTTGGCAGTAGCACTTACCTGAATTGAATCTTAGCTTGACACGATGTTGTTTGACATTGATATACTGTGGGGGCCTAAACTTATGTATATGATACATTATCTTTAAAAAATAGCCAGCTAAACCAGTGAAGGAAAATATTGATATAAAATCAAGGGGCATGAATATTTATTCTATGACTTAAAGGATAATTGGCGTTAGGTTTCTAAGATGTTTTGTATTTAAGGATTTAAATACCTTAAAGATGAAGTGGCTTTACTCGGACATTTTAAGAAAAGATTGATTTAGCAGCCACATGATTTTCAGGGCTGCTCTGCTCCTGTGTGTTTGTAAATGTGGTAGAAATTCTGTGGTTGCCTCTCAGTGTGGGTGGAGGTGTGAGCATGAATATGTCTGTGTGCACAATTGAGATTTTGTACCTGTGCTGAAGGTACATGTTTGTATTTGCTAAGTTTTCCATTTTGTGGTGTCACTTGCAGACTGGAGAACTGTTCCAAACTGGAGCTGATGTTCTAAAACCCAAGTACGCACTGGCTGGAGGTCTAGAAGTTACTCCCCTTATTACTACAGTGTTTAACTGGTTCCTGGTTTGTGCCCCGGATTTGGAACCAGTGAAATGCCCAGAAGCACGGTGGCGGGCGGACCTTTTACCCACATGCCTGTTAGGTAGATGGAGATGAAAACTGGTCTGAGGTTGAGCCATTTGCCACATTCTCACAGCCTTCGATTTTCCTCTCATCCTAACCACAGATCATCTCAAATGATTCAGTAATGACCAAAGTGCAATATTGACCTTTATTCCCGGTGGATTACTGTGTTTCACAGTCCAAATGACAGGAAGTCTATTCAGTCCTGCAGAATGAGTGCAGCGTTATTGAGTCAGCCTGGCCCTGTGGGAACCACACAAGTGCAGACCAGTGTAACAGAATCCTGGGTTAAATTTGCTTTCTGATGCTCTGGGAAATGAGAGCTGGCATGGCCTGGAACCCACCCGGTTAGTGAGGGGATATCTGGGATGTTTTCTGAAAACACCCACATGCATTGATTTGCCTGCTTTTAAAGTAACTTGTGACTTGGGTCTGGCCCTGATGTACATTTCTCTCATTTCTGTCACCTGGGTTGCTGCTATTTCTGTTGTACTTCCCCTAGGATGACAATATAAAACCATGTTCATAATTATAAATGGGCATGACTGTGCATTTGGGGACTGTTTTCTTAGGCATGATTATTCTTATGTATATTTTGGTCAGTTGTGTTGCCAARTATCCCATCTCTTCTGTGCAACATCTAATTTTTCTTCAGAAGGCAGGTGGGGTGTTGTTACCTTGGAAGACTGATAATTTTCTTTTTTTTAAGATTGGATTTCTGTAGTGTTGTGACTCGTGCTCACATAAAGCACTGATTTAATTTGTAGTTAAAGTATAATGCTTGATTGCTTCCCTTAAGAGAAATTGCATCAATACCCAGTAGATCTGTATATACCCGAGTCCTTGTGCAGCCTGTCTTCTAAATAGTGAAGTTTTCTGGGGGTTATGCTTTGAAAAGTTTTAGTCTTTAGAATTTGTTCTAAAATGCTTTCGGAAATTTTTTTCTTGGACAGGTGTCTCTTCCAAGTGGTTCCTCCCTTGCAGCCCTGCCCTGCAGCTGGTGCTAGTCCTCAGACCCTGAGACTAGCATGGAAGGAGCTCCCCTGCCCCCGCCCCTGCAGTTCTGTCTTCTGGGTACTCTGGAGCTTGGCCTGTTTTCTGATATGACTGTTCCTGTGTGATAGCTCGGCCCGGGAAAAGTAAAGATAGATAGTTCAGGGGCTGGGTTTCTCCAACTAAAATTAAGTAACACATGTACACGTCACATGCACAACCACTCTGCTAGGCCATGGCTGGCTTTGGTCTGGGTCTTGTCTTGCAGTTGGAGTAGCAGCTTTTCCTGAGACGCCTCTTGGGAAGGGCAACTGCTGCCATGTGTGAACAGGTAATTTAGTCACGTATGGCACGTTCATAAGGTAAGGAAACCGCTGGCCCACAGTGGCATCCACCATCCACGATTTCAGTGTGTTAACGAAGCACATGTGTAAAACTGTTTTCCATTAATGGCCAAGATGTAAACCATAGGGGTAAAGAGCCTTTGCTCTGTCACAGTGGACAGTAAAACACAGAGGTCACAGCTGTCTGGACCTGGGCCTCAGTAACAGCTGAAGTAAAGGGAACATTGTTTGTATCACTGCAGTGTACCCACCTTGTCAGAGACACTTCTGCCTTTCAGCCGGTGTTGGACTTTGTGTCCTTGTGTGGAATCTTAGTTGGCAGGTCCTGTTTTGGTTTTGCAGTTGCGACTCTAATCTTCTGGGGATGATGATGGTGGTGATGTTGTCATCATTGGCTTTTCCTCCTGCTAATCTTGCTGTAGGTATTTTGCTTTAAGGGCACCAGAAACTAACTGTATTTCCATTCTGTAACAAGTCAATATGATTTCACGTGAACAAGCCCTCTGTGAACTCTGTAACAAGGGTTTCTGAGTAATAGAAACAAGCCAGTTGCAAGCCTGAACAGCTGTGATGCTTTTGTCAAAGACGCAGCTTTACCAACGTGACAAATTAAAGCCCAAATGTTCTGCTTGGCAACAGTTGGGTCAAAACATTTAAATCATTAATTAGAAGGAGCTGAATGGGGGTGGGGCGGTAGGGGGAGTGCAACTTACACAAATACATCACAGGCTCAAACCTCATCTTAGAAAGTGCAACTGAATTCTTTGGGGGGAAAATTAGGGCAGCCCTCAAGTGGGGTCTGACAAGCTTGTCATTTGCAAATAAATCAAAAGCCCATCATTGCAGGAAAGGAGACCCAGTGAATAGAGTTGCTTTGTCATTCTTTGATGAGCCCCACACTCAAGCCTGCTATTAAAAATGAATGCATTCAAGAGGCTCTGCATTAAGAATATAAACAATTAAGGGCACTTGAGCTGGTCTGCTGAGAGCGCCTGAAGAGAAGAGATGGCAGAGCTTTCTGCATCCTGCCTCCAGAGCCAGAGAATGGGAGCAGTTAGTCTTGCTATCTCCATCCAGGCAGCCTTGGGCACTTTTTCCTATTTTTTTTTTTTCTTTCTTCCCTCTCTGAACCCTTCCTTGTTTTCAGAGAGGCTGAGTGTAAAGATGAGCGCTGAGAGATTGCTGAGCCCACTTGGAAAGGCTCAGGTTTGTCAAGTGTACAGGCTGCCAAGTGACAGGGAGAGGGAACGTAAATGTATTATCTGCAGTAACTATTGTAAGTTCTGCTTGGCTGTCCCACCAAAGCTTTCTCTCCTTTGGGGTTCTTGGTTTTGTCTTAGTTAAACGTTTTTAAGAAGGTACATTTATATTGCCACGGGGTTCGGGGGCAGTACTGAATAGTACCTGAGATTACACAGAAGACAAACGCGATTGTGGGCCCTGGGTTTGTGCTCTTGGCCTGGTCTTGTTTCATGGAACTGTAAAGAAGGCTGCTCATATGCCATAACGAGGTTTTGGAGAGACTTCTGAATGTGCTGCCAGGTTGTTCTGACCTTAGGCTAGTTATTTTAACCTTGGAGTCCATTTCCAGGAGGAATTGGTTTCAATTTAGAGAGATGTCACAGGGCCAGGCTGGAGCTAAGCAACTGGTGCTGTGCCATTGAGTGGTAGTCGATGGGGGTAGATCTCACTGTGAGTCCCCATCTTGAGTCCCCACAATGTTAGGAGCACCTAGGACCCGAAGCCCTGGTGTTAAGGGAGCTGCTCTGGAGACCCCAATTTGACACCCCCGGATACCTCGGTGTGAAGATAACCCAGCTGGCAGCACTGTTGCCTGGGGGTGTAGTATGTGCTAAGCTGTAGGCCATTCCTGGAAGTAAGAGAATAACAAAATCAGTTCTACATCCTTTTCATTTAGACTTTTCCAATATGTCAGTTACTTTATTGACACTAAGTGTATTTTAAGCAGAAGTCTACTCCGGTGTGTTAGGATTTTGGCTAACCTTACTGGTTCCTGAGCATGTTGCTAATACCAGGGGTTACAGTGTGAAGCCACAGAGTGGGAAATAGGCTAAAGGTTGCTCTTTCCTGAAAATGGACCGGCACCACTGGCGAGATTTGGTGTCCCGTGTAAATAGCATTGTGGGGGCAGTTTGTAGACATAGGGACTGAACTAACTTTAGACATGTTAGCATTATCTCCGGGAACTAGAGAAGCATTTATGGATTGCGCTCCCCAGGAGGGGAAGAGACAGATATTAGTGTAATGATCCTTGTGGGGAAGATACTGATTGTAGCTTGCTTTATAAGTTTATAAGTTGTAGTTGTAGTTCATAGTTCGTAGTTGGAGTTGCTTATAAAATTCATGTTCTGGCATGCAGAACCACAGGTCACAGGACCTACTTCTTATGATGCCATTAGCTGAGGGGCGAAAAGGCTTATTTCCATTGTCTGTCTACCCGATTGCATTGCTTTCCAAATAAGACTTGAGCTTATCACCTTTGGGTATGGAGCTTCTAATCTTCCTTTCCTGTGTTAGTAAATCATTTTTTAAGTGTCACTATCTGTATTTATAGTGCTTTGAGGATGGACAGAGAGGCAGGTATATAAATAATATCAGGGATTGCTAACACAACTGCTCTCTGGGTTGTGCGGTTGACAGCTTTATTATTCTTAATAAATAACAAATCAAATAATCAGTTAAGAGCAGTGTTCAGAAAGTGAGGTTGAAGGAGTCACGAATAGTTATGTAATAGTAGTTAAGTTATGGCTCACCATAACTTAAAATCTTAACCAACATAGTCATTTATCTTTTTCCTCAAGGCCTCAAGATTGGCTCAGGGAAACCAAAAAACCAAACCAAACCAAATTGGGGGGAGGGGGAAGGAAACTGTAATAGCTTTGTCAGCCTTTGGTGTAAGCACCACTTTTTAGGATCCTTCACTTGGTAATTTAATCCTGGCAGAGTCTCACCTCCCTAAATTGACTTTGGGTAGAGTGCTACAGGACTGTCTCGAGACCCCTGGCCAATTACTCTTGCACAGTCCTTACCCTGCTCTGAGCTTCAAATGGCGCCCATATRCCTTCCTTGACTTTGGGTGTAGAGCCCTGGGGAGTGGGAGGTGTATGAGAAGAGAATGCTGAGCTTTTAGGAGTCACATCCTGAAATTGTCACACACAGATCCCCTAAGGACACACTTTAGTTTAAAAGCCTGGTAGAATATTTCTAGTTTTCATCCATTGCTGGATTTTGAGGTATCTTTTGGTTTTAGCTCCTTGAAAGTATGCTTGCACCTCTGCATCATTGTTATTTTGGTAGACTTAGGGATCAAACCTAGGGCTTTGCCCATGGAGAGTGTGTGTTGCTTTTCAGTTATTATTATTGTTGTTATTATTAATCTTTTTTTACATTCCAGTCGGTATGCCCCTCCCAGGCCGCTCTCTGATTGTTCCTCATTCCATTCCTCCTCTCCTCCAGTCTCCAAGAGGATGTGCCCACCTCCCACCTCACCACACCAAACCTTTCCACTCCCACAGGCCTCAAGTCTTTCGCGGATTAGGTGCATTTAGGTGCATCTTCTCTTACAGGCGGCCCTCTTCTGTATATGTGTTGGGGACCTCATATCAGCTGGTGTATGCTGCTTGGTTGGTGGCTCAGTGTCTGAGAGATCTCAGGGCCCAGGTGACTGCTGGTCTTCCTGTGGGGTCGCCCTCTTCCTTAGCTTCTTCCAGCTTTTCCCTAATTTCAACCACAGGGGTCCCTAGCTTCTGTCCATTGGCTGGATGTAAGTATCGGCATCTGACTCTCTCAGTTGCTTGTTGGGCCTCTGTGAGGGCAGCTGTGCTAGGCTCCTTTCTGTAAGCACATGATAGCATCAGTAATACTGTCAGACCTTGGAGCCGCCCCTTGAAGTAGAGCATGATTTGTGCTTGTCACCAAACCTCCATTTTTGTCCCTGCAGTTCTTTTAGACAGGAACAATTCTAGGCCAGAGTCTTTGACTGGGATGGCAGACCCATCCCTCTGCTTGATGCCCTGTCTTCTACTGGATAGAGACTCTACAAGTTCCTTCTCCTCACTGTTGGGCATTTCAGCAAAGGTACCTCCCTTTGAATCCTGAACATCTCTCACCTCCCAGGCCTCTGGTACATTTCAAAGGGTCTCCCTCACTCCTATCCCCTGAGGTTGCCTGTTTCCATTCTTTCTGCTGGTCCTCAGGGCTTCACTCCTGTTTCTCCCACCTTAATACCTGATCTTGTTCCCCCTTTCCCCTCCCTGTTCCTTCTCCCACCCAAGTACCTCCCTCCCTCTGCCCCCCATGACTGTTTTCTTCTCCCTCCCAAGTGGGATTGAAGCATCCTCACTTGGGGCCCTTTGGCTTGTTAACCTTGAGTTCTGTGGATTATATCATGTATATTCTGTACTTTTTGGCTAATATCTGCTTATTAGTGAGTACATAGCATGCATGTCCTTTTGGGTCTGAGTTACCTCACTCAGGATGATATTTTCTAGTTCCATTCATTTGCCTGTAAAATTCTCACCTAAATTCCTGCATACTGAATTGATCATGCATTGGGAGACAGAGGTAGTTGGATTTCTATGAGTTTGAGGCTAGTCTGGTCTTAACAGATCCCTGTCTGGACTAAAAGAAAAAGCAGGATCCCAAGTACTGGATTACAGGCATAGGGCCCCATGCTCAGCTGACATCTGTGGCTAGTATCCTGCTCACAGTCTCTTTTTGGTAGAGTGTTTCTATACTGCTTTGCCCTAATAGTTTATCTAGTGTATCTTGGATATTAAATTTAGGGATACAGAGAGAATCAGTTCTGTACTTCAGTCAAGTTTGACTTTGGTATGTTGAGTAAGGATCTGGGAGGGTGAAGACTTGTAAGAATGTTTAGTGAAGTCCTGTCCTCATGTCTCCGTCGTGTTAGAGTGAGAAAGTGTATGACAGTTATATGTGATTGTTCAGCATATATGTTTAGTTTATCAGCTGACAGTGTGAGGATTGTGAGGAGCACAGAGTGTGCTTATTGTGTTCTGAGCAAAGGCACTATCTTAGGCTTTTATTGCTGTGAAGAGACGCCATGACCATGGCAACTCATAACAGCGAGCGCTTAATTCGTGGCTGGCTCAGTTTCAAAGGTTTAGTCCTTTACCATCATTGCATGATGCATGGCAGCGTCCAGGTAGACATGTGGCTGAAAGAGTAGCAAAAATTCTACATTTTGGTGTGAAGGCAGCCAGGAAGAGACACACTGAGCTTGGCTAGAGCATTTCTGAGCTGTGAGCCCTGCCTCCACAGTGACACGCTTCCTCTAACAAGGTCACACCTCTTCCAATAAGGCTACACCTTCTAATAGTGCCAYACTTYATGGCCAAGCATTCAAACATGTGAATCTATAGAGGCCATCCTTATTCAAACTATCAGAGTCACCTTCTGAGTTGATCCTAGGGATGTTGTGAGGGATTGGAAGCCATCTTGGGTTTGTACAGCACTTTGGAATAGAATACACATTAGATCACTTTACTTTGATGGAGCTCAAAGAAAGAGAGCAGTCATAGTCCTGTTACTCAGATCGCATACTTAGGATCTGCAGTCGAATCTTAACTTCAGGATATCTGCTACAGGTTTGATGAGGTGTGCATCTAAGGATATCGGCTACAGGTTTGCTGAGGTGTGCATCTAAGGATATCTGCTACAGGTTTGCCGAGGTGTGCATCTAAGGTTTTGGGTTATGAGACATAAAGTTAAACCAGGAAGGGGAGCAAACATGGACAAGGAACACAGATGATTGTGCTAGACAGGTAGATCATACCCCTGCCTCTTGCAACCTTGGGTGCAAGTATTCCAAAAAGTAAAGTGTATGCTGGGAGCTTTGACTTGGCATTTCTGAGTAGAGAGCCAGACCAATAGCTCAGTGGCTAAGAGTTCTTGCAGCATAACCCCAGCAGCCATGCCGTCTCATGCACGTGTGATAGTAGAGATGGGATGATTGCTGGGGCAGTGCTGGCCGGCTACCTAGTCGGTGCAGCTTGCTTCTGATAAACACGAAGGCTACACACCCCCTCCACCCGCTTCAGCCTGGATAGAGCTGGCCTCACTTTTTATGTACCTGTACCACACATACTCATAAAACACACACAATTCTGTGTGGAGAGCTGTTTGAGTTGGCAGTGGACTCCAGATACTTCAATTGTTTCTGCCTTACAGTGTCAGTTGTAACCTAATAGTAACAAAAATATTACTAGCTTTGAGAGTAAAACCCTTTGCAGGTGTAAAATGGAGTTAACAGATAGTGTTTTAGTAGATGGTCTAGTTTTCAGGAAAGGTGGAGGGGGCTGGGCTATTAAAGGTTTTAAAATGTGGTTTTTGAAGATTTATTTATTTTTATTTGACAAGGGACTTATATATGAATGTAAGTATGCATAGCACACATTCCTGGTGCCAGAAGACCCTATGGCTCTCCTGGAATGGGAGTTTTAGGTTATGAACCGTCATGTGTTCTGGGGACCAAACCTATGTTTTCTACAAGAGCAGCAAATGATTCTTAATCACCAAACTATCTCTTCATTATCTAGTTTGGGAAACTCTTGATACTAACTAACTAGGATAGGGCCTGATATAATCTTCTTACCAGCATTGACACCTAGAATAGAAACATGGGTGCAAAACATCGCTGTTTGCTAATTCATGCAACAATAAGAGCCTTATCACAGTGCCCTTGGTATTTAGGCAGAAGACAATAGTAAAAACCATCATTGTTGTTTTCAGTTATTTATTTACTCCTCACCTCCAACTACTGCCATCAACATGGTGAAGAGAATCAAAGGGCACGCTTTAGGAAGTGTGGTGTGGAAAGTGGAGATGCTGTCCGAAGAACTCACAAGGCATTAGGCGTGTGCAGCACCCTCACTGCCAGGGGGAAGGTGCTCTTGTTGATATCATACACGTGGACAGAGTTGTTCCCCTTAGCTACTTGTAGGAGAAGCGGAGACTTGGACTGAGTTCTCCTGGTTTTCTGATCAGGTGGTTTAAGGTTCCTTTAGAGACCTGGCAAGTGGGACTGGTTAGTATTAAAATGTGTTCTGTAGGTGAAGGGAGTAGCTGGGATGAGAGTGGCCCAGGCCACTGAACGTATCCGTTACTGCTTGTGTCACTTTAGCCCTTTGTCATGCTTCTATAATGTGCTCTGATTCCCTGTGAACATGTTACATACTCCAAATGAGTCGTGACACTCCTTACATTTCATGTTTGGAGAACATACTCAGGCACTTGTGCATGTGCTTCAGACGAGTAAGTACCTTACTTGTGAGTTTTATCTCCAGTCGTGCATATATTACTTAAAATTATTTTAATGTTTGACTGTTTTACTGACATTTGTGAATTTATAACACATTCATGTCTAGTGTCCACAGAGACCATGGGGTCCCATGGAACAGGAGTTAGAAGTAGTTGTGAGCCACCATGTAGATGCTAGAAACTGAACCCCAGACTCGGTTGTCTGAGCAAGAGTTGTAAGAGCAACCAGTGCTTTTAACCACTGGAACATCTCTTTCGTCCCATGTATATCACTTCTACAGTGGGAAACTTTAAGTTCATTTGAAAGAGAATGAACAGAATGATGCTGGGCTGTGTGGAAGGTGGGTAACGTACTACACAAGGCATTTCTCAACCCCTGTGTGCATGCAATGCATTGCATAACTGCCAAAGAAGCAAGAAAGAAAATGTGTGTGTGTGTTTTGTGGAAGAGCCTTGACTTTGAGTGGATGAGTGATAGTGATAAATGAACTGTGCAGGCCTGTTTTGTATCTGGCACAGCTGTTGTGGTTTCGCTCTCTTGGCTAAAACAAGTTCATGGGGTTTGTTTCCTACACAAATCATATCCTTTGCCTGTACATTCCTTCTATAATGTGCTCTGTAATGCCATTCCATTGGTTGTCAGGAGAATTGGTTTGGTATCAATCAAATCCCATGCAACCAAAGAGCTAGTCTGCTCACAGAACTAGTTGGAAGTCAAAAGACAACTTCTGCATATACCTTATTGTAAAGTTCTTGGAGGTCTTGCTTTCTCATGAGCATGACCTGTTCACTATGTAGTTTTCTTCTCTTGTTCCTTTCCCCAACTTACATCTTCATTCTTCTTAGTCTTCAATACCTTGGATTGGCTTTGAAATCATTATGTAGTCAAAGACCATGAATTTCTCCAATTCTTTTGTATTTAATCATACCCAGTCATTAAACCTAGGGGTTCATATATCCATTCTGTCAATTGAGCTACATCTCTCACCCTTTAGATCCTTTCTGTTGCCTAATCTAGCAGTAGAAAGGCAGTATTAAGCATAGACAGAAAACATGAAATAATGAAGGCTTCTTTTTAGATGACCTTATTTCCCCCTTCCCTCTTGATCTGCCTTTCTCCCCTCCTCTTTTGCGCTACTCTTCTTTTTCTTTGTTTCCAGGTTTTAAGTTTGTTTTAGCTAAGCAGGGACATGACATTCTCTGCTTTATTTACATAGAAGCAATACAGCTATTCAGAGCTCCTATGTGCTTAGTTGAACCAGTCTTTTTAGCAAGGTCTTGGCATTTGGTGACACCACGTTTTCTCAACATGTCATGACTTGTCATACTCTAGACTGAGTTCTGTTATTACTGATATGTTTCATGGTTTATTTACTTATTTTGAGATAATGAATGTTAAAAGTCTTTGAGGAATTATGTAAAACCATTTTATTTTAAACATTGATTCTCTTTGAGGACTGTACTTAGCAGGAAAAATATTTTAGGCCATTGTAACTGGTATAAGCATAAAGAACTTTTTGAGCAGATTTTTTTAAATCTATAATTTTCATTTACTTAAAAAAATTCCGTTTAGTTTGGTATTTTTTTTCTCTCCTAGCTTCTCTCAAACATTCCTTGTTGTCCTACCCATTCAACTTCATGTTCATGTTTTTCTCTTCAAAGAAAAATTAACAAACAAAACAAGTACCAGACCAACCAAAGAAACACCATCATGCTGTCCATTTGGTGTTAAGCGACTGCTTCTGAATATGAGGCCTACCCTGGAATATAGTTGATATAGTGTCATTCCATTGAAGAAAACAGATTTTCCTTTTTTTTTTTTTTTTTTTTTTTTTTTTTTATACAGAGAGACAGGGTTTCTCTGTGTAGCCCTGGCTGTCCTGGGCTCTGTAGACCAGGCTGGCCTCAAACTCAGAAATCCACCTGCCTCTGCCTCCCAAGTGCTGGGATTAAAGACGTGCAGGCCACCACAGCCTGGCTTCTCAGCAGCTTTTATTGTTGTTGTTACTATTATTATTAAAAAATTAGTGGATGCACAGATACTTGAACTCCCCGCCCCCCCCAGGTTTGATGACTGGGAATGATTGTTTATCGGGGAGTTGGAGAAGTTGGAGACCTTCTCGGTCAGGATCGGGACTCTTTTTGCTCACTGCTGCTTCTCTTTGTTCTGGGTCTTTGTCTGGCTTGCACTTGTTCGTGCTGTCAGAGTTTGCGTGCGCAGCATTCCTGTTCTGACTGGAAGGTACTGTTGCCTTGGAGTGGTCCCCCAACTTTTGCTATTTGACTCATTCCACTCTGCTCTTCTGCATTTATCCTTCAGCCTGGAGGGCAGGGATTTAATGAAGCTATGCTGTGTAAGGCTGAGTGCTCCAAGGTCTCTCACTTTTTGCATAGTCCAGCTGTGGATCCTTGTCTCTTTCCCATCTACTGCACGAAGCTTCTCATGCTCTGATCTATAGGTATAGCAGTATGTCGTTAAGAGTTGTGTTATTGCTCTGTTCATTTAGTGGAACAATGAAGTACTTGGCTCATTAACAGTGTCAGGCTTGGGTTCCATCTCATGGAACAGGCGATACAATACAACACAACACAACACAACACAACACAACACAACACAACACAACACAACACAACGCAATGCAATGCAATACAAGAGGGGGTTGGTCATGGTCTTAGTTAGGGTTTCTAGTGCTCTTCATAAAACACCGTGACCAAAAGTAACCCGGAGAGCAAACGGTTTATTTTCAGCTCACAGCTCTATATCATAGTCCAGTACTGGGGGAAGTCAGGGTAGAAACTCAAACTGGGTAGAAACCTGGAGGCTGGAACTGAAGCGAAGAGAAATGGTGTTTCCTGACTTGCTCCTTGTGGCTTGTTCAGCCTACTTCTTACAGCAGTCAGGAACAAAAGCCCCCAAGGTTAAGGCTGCACACAGCGAACTGAGCCTTTCCACACAATTCATTAATCAAGGCTTTTCCATAGGTAGTCTGGTTGGAGCAGTTTTCCCAGATGAGGCTTCCTCTTCCAAAATGTGTTGATATAAAAGTATCAAGTTATATCAACTTTGGAGCTTTGTAACATTCACCTTCCAGAGTTGACCCCAAGGTATCCAACCTAGTTGCTCCTGTTAAATTTGTACCACTCTTGTCTGTTTAAAGGCAGGTCTCCATTGCAGGCTGCTAGGGTTGTAGCTGAATGGGATTGATAATTCCTTTTCCCCTCCAGTAGTGCATGTAGTACCTTTGAACACTGTAGTGGGCAGTGGGACTGCTTTTGTGTGAGCACCAGTTTCCCTTCTCCAAGTTTGATGACCTAAGTAAGTTGTTCCTTCAGCAGTAGGGTATTACTGTCAGGTTATGGAGTGTAACCAGGAGCCTCTGCAGTAGTAGTGTGTAATGTTTGGGGGACATCTGTGGGACGCCTTTAACCAACTTAAGATGTGATGTCTACTAAGGTAATATTCCCCCATCATATGATARCTCCCATTTAGATTCCATTTATATATGTCTATATTTTAGGAAACTTCTACTCTAGCAGGTCTCCATGTGGCTTTTAAAAAAGGTCTTTAATGTTCATTATTACCCCAGCATTCTATCTTCTACCCTTCCTTACTTACCCTTTCTCCCCATTTAATCCTAGCTTCCCCATTATTCCTTTATGGCACTATTCTAATTTCTCTTCCTTCGAAGATCTCCTCCTCTATTTCTCCCTTATCCCTTTCTAGCTAATTTCCGTGGATATTCTGAATGAAATTCATAAAGCTAAAACTTAAAAGTTTATGTTCATATACAAGAGAAAACATACAGGAAACATCTAATTACCTGCACATTTCTCAAGAGCTGAATAGTATTCCATTGTGTAAAAGTACCACAGTTTTATTATCCATTTGTCACTTGATAGGCATTGAGGCCCTTTCCAGTTTCTGGCTACTTCTTAATATAGCCGCAGTGCACATGAACAGCTCCTCTGCAGTAAGATACGGTTCCCTTGGATGTGGTATAGGTGCATCCTGAGGAGGCTCCTTAGTGATTTCCACAGTGGATCTGCAAGTTCACACTCCAAGAATAAGTGTTCTCCTTTCTACAGACCTTCACTACTGTTTGCTATCAGTTTGGCTTTTTAAGTCTTGGCCGTTCAGACTGGGGTATGATGAAATCTCAAAGTAGTTTTATTTACGCTCCCCTGATGGCTCACTCATCTTATGTGTATCTCAGCCATTTGTGTTTCATCTTTTGAGAACTTTGTTTAGTTCTAGACCCCATTTTAAAGCTGTGTTGTTTTCTTGACATTCCCTTTGTTGCGTTCTTTGTATATTGTAAATACTAAATACCTCTGCCATTGTGTGTCATAAGAATTTTATTCTTTAGTCTATTTGTCTCTTTGTTCAGTTGATCTTTTACTGTTTAGAAACTTTTCAGATTCATAAGGTCTCATTTATTAATTATTGTTTTTAATGCCTGCACTGTCAGGATCTTGTTCAGAGAGCCTTTTCCTGTGCCAATAATTCCAAGTCTATTTCCTACTTTCTCTTTTATCAGCGCGAGGGTCTGATCTTATGTTCAGAACTTTGATCCACTTGTTTTTTTATAGGATGATACTTTTTGGTTCTGTTTTCATTCTTCTGTACACAGCTAGCTATCCAAGTTGAACATCACCATTTGTAAAAAAGAAGATACTCTTTTATCGCCAGTATATACTTTTGGCTTCTTTGGTCGAGGTGTTAAGTTCTATTTCATTGGTCAACTTGGTTTTTCCTTATTATTGCTATTGGTCTGCAGTATAATTTTAAATGTGAGATAATAACTGGCAGTTTTGTTAAACTGCATTCTTTTAGTGCTCCCCTCCCTGTGTGTATCTGTGTGCGTATGTGTGTGTGTGTGTGTCTGTGTCTCTGTCTCTTTTTGTGTTTGTTTGTATGTATGTATGTATGTATGTATGTATCCATATGATTTAAGATTATTGTTTAATGCTTGTGAAAAATTTAGCCGAGAATTGCATTGAATCTATAGAATAGTAATATTAATCCTATGATGAACCTTAACTTTCTTCCACTTCCTTCTTAAGTATCTTATAGTTTTTATCATACAAGTATTTTACTTAATTTGGTTAGAGATATTACGAGATATTTTTTGAGGTATCATGAAAGGTACTGTTTCTCTGATTTTCTCCTAGTATGTTTGTTATTTGTATATAACAGATTACTGTTATATACAAATAACAGTACTTATATATACATATAAGATTACTGACTTGTATGTAGCAATTTTGTATCCCCACTACTTTGCTGAAAATATTTGTAAGCTATAGAAGTTTCCTCTAGGTGACTTTAGGATCTTTTTCTTTTTTCACGGTGGGAGCATCCTTTATTCATAACAAGGGACAGCACCGTTCACTGAGCAGTGACCTCACACAGAACACCAAGCATGGAGATGCTCCACAGGAGTCTGAGGACCAGAACGCAGCCCACACTAGTGATGGCGCTGCTTCAACTGCAGGCCGCAGTAGCCACACGTCCCTGTTTTTGTTTCTTTGCCCAAGTTTATGTGCACCTTGGGGTGGCTCAGGGCACCACCCCCTCCTTTGCAGGCTATGATGCTTGGTCCACCTCATTCATAGGCCGTTGTGCTATCAAATCAATGGCAAAGTTCTCACTCTCCTCTTTCTGACCATCTACAAAACAAATCCTCCTGTAGTCTTTTCACCATACACCTGGCTGGTGTGCATGATCTTCTCCCCGCTCAGTGACTCTCAGCACCCCGAAACCCCCACGCAGCCCAGGGGAGAGCCAACAGTCGGCAGAAGGTCAGGCCCGCCGCCATCTTGCTGGTAGACTCTTTTATGTATAAAATGCTATTGTCTACAAATAAGGACTTCTCCCCACCTCCTTTACCTCTTTTAGTTGTCTTATTGCTCTAGCTAAGA